>CAMPQE020000338.1:0-25747 GCA_946902985.2 Meconema thalassinum | reverse complement strand
AAATGGAAAATTGACAAATTGCAATGTGTGAAATGTGAAATTGAACAAATGGCTATCATTATTTTTTTTAAAAGAACATGGTGCTCAATGGTTGAGGCGTGAATCAACCCCTCTCTACTTATTTGGACCACCCGAGACTGAGTTTTAGTTGTCATACCGCTTTTAAAAGTTTGTGTTAAATCTAGGAATTGAACCCAAGAGCTTGTAGGGGAGATTCAAGATTATAATATGTTAAACAGATAGCCTTGAATGAAGGGTGTGGTAGCTATATAGAGATGAGACGTTTCGCTCGGGGCAGGGAGGCATGGAGATCTGCATCAAACCAGTCAAAGGACTAAAGACTCAAACAACAACATGTACGTTCACCAAAATAATGTTGTGTAACGGTAAATGTTAGTCAACGAACAGTAATGCATTACTAAAACCCATGACACGATACCTAAGAGCTTTTCTAAAATGATTTTAAAATGCCTTTAACCCTATATTGAACACCCAGTTCACAAGACTCATAACTGCAATGTTATGGTAAAACAAAACAAAATCTATATTTCAAAACAAACAAGTGGTTTAGTCAATGTATACTGGAAAAAGTTTTGTAAACACTCAAGTCCTCAAGACCAATTAAATTAGTAACTGTCAGGTTGGCCGAGTGGTTAAGGTGTTTGACTTAAGATCAAATTTCTGTATAAGGAAGCAAGGGTTCGAATCCCTTACCTGACATAACTATTGCCTTAACATGGCTTGGCCACACTGTATTATTATGATACTCAGTACACAAACCATAGATATAGTGTATTGTTTAAGGCCACTCTCTTTCTGAACATAGTCAGAGACTGTTGATGGTTAACAATTGTATTAATAGTGGGACATGGGGATAGCAATTAAGAAAAAACAGCCAATACCCATACAATATTTTTATTCATTTTAGTTTTTTTTTTACAATAGTTACACACTGAATACAACTTTTTATCTCTTTACCATTGTTTGATATAGATTTTAAACACAACGCTTGTTGTAGATCCTTTTACAACTTTCTCTAGGTACTCTTGTTCTTAAAAACTGGGGAAGCCGCAATGGTTTTATAGACATTAAACCCTCATTCTCTTTTTTTTCATCATCATAATCATCATTATTATAAATATTATCTTTATAATTATTATAGTCATTGTCACCATCATTATCATCATCATCATCATCCTCAACATCACTAGAACTATCCAATTCCATTTTTTCCTTTTCAAAAGGGATCTCTTGAAGAGTCTGTGTTGCTTTTGATAGTGTTACGGGTTTATTGAACGTTGACAACTGTCCTAACATGACTTTTTGAGGAGATAAATGTTTTTTCATAAGGAAGTCACTATGTTGAGTAACACTATGTTTTTGTCGGACTTGCTTTTTCTTGTTCTTTTGATCATGTTTTGTTAACACTAACGGTGTTTCATTTGGTATACCACATTGATGAGTACCCACACTTAAGACCTCACTATGTTTACTTTTTAGATGACCTAGACATTTTGTTGTTCTTTGTTTTGAGCACTGCCAAAATATGATGCCATTCGCATTTTCTCGCTTATAGTTATAAGAGTACCCATGATACAGGGCACGTGGTTTACCTTTATTGGTTATAGTATATTCCATAGTAGTCACTGACTTGTATAGTCGATCCGCCTACTACAATGGTCTGAACACTTGTGGTGAAAGAATGATGTTGTGTTGACGTTTTATGCAGGATAATGTTGGTGGCATATGTGGGTGGCTTATGTTGATGACATGTGTTGTTGGCTGATTTTGGTGGCTTATGTTGATGGTTTATGGTGGTGGCTTATGTTGATGGCTTATGTTGGTGGCTTATGTTGATGACATATGTTGGTGACTTATGTTGATAGCTTATGTTGGTGGCTAATGTTGATGACATATGTTGTTGGCTTATGGTGGTGGCTTATGTTGATGGTATATGTTGCTGGCCTATGTTGATGGTTTATGTTAATGGCTTAGGTTAATATCTTAGGTTGATGGCATAAGTTGATGGCTTATGTTGGTGGCTTATGGTGGTGGCTTATGCTGGTGGCTTATGCTAGTGGCTTATGGTGGTGGTTTATGGTGGTGGCTTATGTTGATGACATATGTTGGTGGCTTATGTTGGTGGCTTATGTTGGTGGCTTATGTTGGTGGCTTATGGTGGTGGCTTATGGTGGTGGGTTATGGTGGTGGATTATGGTGGCTTATAGTGGTGGCTTATGGTGGTGGTTTATGGTGGTGGCTTATGTTGATGACATATGTTGGTGGCTTATGGTGGCTTATGGTGGTGATTTATAGTGGTGGCCTATGTTGGTGGCTTATTTTTGGTGGTTTACGTTAATACCTTATTTGTAATGGCTTATTTGACAAGTTATTGTTGTCAATGTATTTAGAGGATTTTTCTCTTGGTTTTGGAAAGTATCTCAACTCTTTTTTATGGTAGCATAATGCTTACCGCCATGTTTGTAAGCAACAACAACACACTAAAATTCCAAGAATCCAAAGTACTCTAAGGTTAATGATTGTCTCTCAACTCCATTCAACGTCTAGTCAAAAAACATTATATATTTTTCACATTTTACAAAAAAGGTAAATTGGGAAAGTAAGCTATATGTTTAAACTAAAAATCATATCAAATCATATGCTAACTCCAACACCTACGTCTACCCCAATCTCAGTCAAAAAAATATAATATTCTTCAAATTTTTCCAAAACAGTATTTGGAAAGTAGGCCATATTTTGAAAACTAATCATTCTATAAAGTCATATATATATATATACTGAAACCAATGGCTTTTATATCCTTAATCTTAAGAACAAAATATGGAATTTTTGACATTTTTTCCAAAAATGTTCATTTTAAAACGGGGCTATATTTTGGAAACTAGGATTTTTACAAGAAAGTTTGTTTAACGTAAATGGCAGGTATTTACCCCCACTACCCGCAAACCAAGTCCCAGGTCTCTGGGGAAAAATCCAAAAAAAGTTCAATTTGGAAAGTAGGCAATATTTTGAAAACTAATCATCCTAAAAAGTCATATATAGACTCAAACCAATGGCTTTTATGTCCTTAATTGGTAGAACAAAACTTAACATTTTTTCAGTTTTTCCAAAAAAGTCCAATTTTCAAAAATTGTCTATATTTTGGGAACTAAGAATTTTACAAAAAAGTTTGTTTAACGAAAATGAAAGGTCTTTACCCCCCTCTACCCAAAACATAAATTTCAGGTCCCTAGGACAAAAACTGTGCAGTGTATATATATATATATTTTTTTTTTGGGGGGGAGGGGGTCTATATTCACTTTACCTCCCCACTTCACAAGATGGCGGCCATAGCTTAACTTAACCTAGCCTAACCTAACCTGACCTACGAGGTGTGATCAAAAAGTTCCAAAAATGTGGCTGCAACTTAACCATACCTAGCCTAGCCTAACCTAACCTCCCTGTTGACTAGCCCCCTTTGGACGGGTCCTTTTGAAGGGAGTCATTTTTTTTACGTGTCCCGGAGGACGGGTCCTTGTTGACGGGTCCCAGTGGCGGGTCCTTTGGACTGATCCCTATGGACTGGCCTTGCATTTTATCCAAATTATGTCAAAGGGGACCCGCCACTGGGACCCGTCAACAAGGACCCGTCCTCCGGGACACGTAAAAAAAATGACTCCCTTCAAAAGGACCCGTCCAAAGGGGGCTAGTCAACAGGGAGGTTAGGTTAGGCTAGGCTAGGTATGGTTAAGTTGCAGCCACATTTTTGGAACTTTTTGATCACACCTCGTAGGTCAGGTTAGGTTAGGCTAGGTTAAGTTAAGCTATGGCCGCCATCTTGTGAAGTGGGGAGGTAAAGTGAATATAGACCCCCTCCCCCCCAAAAAAAAAATATATATATATATACACTGCACAGTTTTTGTCCTAGGGACCTGAAATTTATGTTTTGGGTAGAGGGGGGTAAAGACCTTTCATTTTCGTTAAACAAACTTTTTTGTAAAATTCTTAGTTCCCAAAATATAGACAATTTTTGAAAATTGGACTTTTTTGGAAAAACTGAAAAAATGTTAAGTTTTGTTCTACCAATTAAGGACATAAAAGCCATTGGTTTGAGTCTATATATGACTTTTTAGGATGATTAGTTTTCAAAATATTGCCTACTTTCCAAATTGAACTTTTTTTGGATTTTTCCCCAGAGACCTGGGACTTGGTTTGCGGGTAGTGGGGGTAAATACCTGCCATTTACGTTAAACAAACTTTCTTGTAAAAATCCTAGTTTCCAAAATATAGCCCCGTTTTAAAATGAACATTTTTGGAAAAAATGTCAAAAATTCCATATTTTGTTCTTAAGATTAAGGATATAAAAGCCATTGGTTTCAGTATATATATATATATGACTTTATAGAATGATTAGTTTTCAAAATATGGCCTACTTTCCAAATACTGTTTTGGAAAAATTTGAAGAATATTATATTTTTTTGACTGAGATTGGGGTAGACGTAGGTGTTGGAGTTAGCATATGATTTGATATGATTTTTAGTTTAAACATATAGCTTACTTTCCCAATTTACCTTTTTTGTAAAATGTGAAAAATATATAATGTTTTTTGACTAGACGTTGAATGGAGTTGAGAGACAATCATTAACCTTAGAGTACTTTGGATTCTTGGAATTTTAGTGTGTTGTTGTTGCTTACAAACATGGCGGTAAGCATTATGCTACCATAAAAAAGAGTTGAGATACTTTCCAAAACCAAGAGAAAAATCCTCTAAATACATTGACAACAATAACTTGTCAAATAAGCCATTACAAATAAGGTATTAACGTAAACCACCAAAAATAAGCCACCAACATAGGCCACCACTATAAATCACCACCATAAGCCACCATAAGCCACCAACATATGTCATCAACATAAGCCACCACCATAAACCACCACCATAAGCCACCACTATAAGCCACCATAATCCACCACCATAACCCACCACCATAAGCCACCACCATAAGCCACCAACATAAGCCACCAACATAAGCCACCAACATAAGCCACCAACATATGTCATCAACATAAGCCACCACCATAAACCACCACCATAAGCCACTAGCATAAGCCACCAGCATAAGCCACCACCATAAGCCACCAACATAAGCCATCAACTTATGCCATCAACCTAAGATATTAACCTAAGCCATTAACATAAACCATCAACATAGGCCAGCAACATATACCATCAACATAAGCCACCACCATAAGCCAACAACATATGTCATCAACATTAGCCACCAACATAAGCTATCAACATAAGTCACCAACATATGTCATCAACATAAGCCACCAACATAAGCCATCAACATAAGCCACCACCATAAACCATCAACATAAGCCACCAAAATCAGCCAACAACACATGTCATCAACATAAGCCACCCACATATGCCACCAACATTATCCTGCATAAAACGTCAACACAACATCATTCTTTCACCACAAGTGTTCAGACCATTGTAGTAGGCGGATCGACTATACAAGTCAGTGACTACTATGGAATATACTATAACCAATAAAGGTAAACCACGTGCCCTGTATCATGGGTACTCTTATAACTATAAGCGAGAAAATGCGAATGGCATCATATTTTGGCAGTGCTCAAAACAAAGAACAACAAAATGTCTAGGTCATCTAAAAAGTAAACATAGTGAGGTCTTAAGTGTGGGTACTCATCAATGTGGTATACCAAATGAAACACCGTTAGTGTTAACAAAACATGATCAAAAGAACAAGAAAAAGCAAGTCCGACAAAAACATAGTGTTACTCAACATAGTGACTTCCTTATGAAAAAACATTTATCTCCTCAAAAAGTCATGTTAGGACAGTTGTCAACGTTCAATAAACCCGTAACACTATCAAAAGCAACACAGACTCTTCAAGAGATCCCTTTTGAAAAGGAAAAAATGGAATTGGATAGTTCTAGTGATGTTGAGGATGATGATGATGATGATAATGATGGTGACAATGACTATAATAATTATAAAGATAATATTTATAATAATGATGATTATGATGATGAAAAAAAAGAGAATGAGGGTTTAATGTCTATAAAACCATTGCGGCTTCCCCAGTTTTTAAGAACAAGAGTACCTAGAGAAAGTTGTAAAAGGATCTACAACAAGCGTTGTGTTTAAAATCTATATCAAACAATGGTAAAGAGATAAAAAGTTGTATTCAGTGTGTAACTATTGTAAAAAAAAAACTAAAATGAATAAAAATATTGTATGGGTATTGGCTGTTTTTTCTTAATTGCTATCCCCATGTCCCACTATTAATACAATTGTTAACCATCAACAGTCTCTGACTATGTTCAGAAAGAGAGTGGCCTTAAACAATACACTATATCTATGGTTTGTGTACTGAGTATCATAATAATACAGTGTGGCCAAGCCATGTTAAGGCAATAGTTATGTCAGGTAAGGGATTCGAACCCTTGCTTCCTTATACAGAAATTTGATCTTAAGTCAAACACCTTAACCACTCGGCCAACCTGACAGTTACTAATTTAATTGGTCTTGAGGACTTGAGTGTTTACAAAACTTTTTCCAGTATACATTGACTAAACCACTTGTTTGTTTTGAAATATAGATTTTGTTTTGTTTTACCATAACATTGCAGTTATGAGTCTTGTGAACTGGGTGTTCAATATAGGGTTAAAGGCATTTTAAAATCATTTTAGAAAAGCTCTTAGGTATCGTGTCATGGGTTTTAGTAATGCATTACTGTTCGTTGACTAACATTTACCGTTACACAACATTATTTTGGTGAACGTACATGTTGTTGTTTGAGTCTTTAGTCCTTTGACTGGTTTGATGCAGATCTCCATGCCTCCCTGCCCCGAGCGAAACGTCTCATCTCTATATAGCTACCACACCCTTCATTCAAGGCTATCTGTTTAACATATTATAATCTTGAATCTCCCCTACAAGCTCTTGGGTTCAATTCCTAGATTTAACACAAACTTTTAAAAGCGGTATGACAACTAAAACTCAGTCTCGGGTGGTCCAAATAAGTAGAGAGGGGTTGATTCACGCCTCAACCATTGAGCACCATGTTCTTTTAAAAAAAATAATGATAGCCATTTGTTCAATTTCACATTTCACACATTGCAATTTGTCAATTTTCCATTTGCATTTTTTTAAATGACAGTTTGATGTTTTTCAATTTCATGATATGGAAACATGGATTTTTCCATTTTCATATTTACACATTTGTCAATTTCCCATTTGCATATATTTTCTTAAATGTCCGTTTAAGGTTTTTAAATTTTGTCTATATGGAAACATGGATTTTCCATTTTGCTGTTTACAAATTTTTTATAATTTATTTTGTGTATGTTGAAAAAAATCGATATTTCCAAAACAAGATTTTTTATTTTTCATTTTATGGTTTTGTAAATGATCTTAATGTGAGTACTTGACCATGGATTTTCCATTTTGCTGTTTACAAATTTTTTATATATTTATTTTGTGTATGTTGAAAAACGATATTTCCAAAACAAGATTTTTTATTTTTCATTTTATGATTTTGTAAATGATCTTAATGTGAGTGCTTGACCATGGCAATAATACAGTCTATCTATGTGTTAGCGGAACCATAGAGTCTTATTACTACTGCAAGTAAGAATGTTTTACAAAATAACGGCTATCTACCACTGCATTTGAAAAACAAAACTATTGAAAAAAAAATACTATTTACCATTCATTCATATATAAGTGTTAATTCTCCCTCTGCCCACCCTACCTCATCGTATTTTCTCTGGTCAAACAATCAATGCTACCCATACATACACAAGCTTTCTATCTCTCTCTATATATATATGTTTTCTCTGCTCCACAAGATAAAAATTATGGTTGCTGGATTGTATACTGCACTGTTTATGCGACATACCATTGCCAGTTCATAAAACCGTTAGGTAGTTCTCTACACATAGCGATTTTACCACTGCTCTACCTACGCCTTTTGCTTGTTTGGCTTTCTTACAGGCTAGTATGCGATAGGCAGCATTAACTGTATATCAAACCCAGTCCACCTTTGTATTTGCAATATAAGTAATAATTTGAAAAGAGACAAGTGTAATCAGTTTTAAACATTATCTCTGCTTTTTTGTTTGTTTGTTTGTTTGTTTGTTTATGACATGTATATTAACCTAAAATCAAACCCTAGTCTACCTTAGTGAAAGGCTAACAGTTTAACCACTGCGTCACCATACCCTTCTTTCTTAGTTTGATTCATTCTAGGCCTTAGAGCTAGAAATCAAGTTACGATCTCCAGTGCAAGAGGCACATGTGCTCACCACTATAGCATGTAATGGTTAGCTGGTAACATTAGAGAAACGAAAATGATTGTATTTCTGTTAGCCAAGCATTTCTGTCATTTGCCTACTGTGTGAGCACTGCCAGCAAGACAGTTTAGTTTAGAACAAGCGTGTGTGTGTGTGTGTGTGTGTGTATAGATTATTACCCTCAAGTATTTAAAGCTTGTTGTGTGTAGCGACCAACTTGTTCAGTAACCACTGAGTAAGTTTTAACAGTTAACTCATAAAAACAGCATAGGATAGTTGTGTGTGTGTGGTTCATGTACTTAGGAATATGGATTAGCACCATGCGCTAGCTTTACCTTACCCTCTAGAGGTAGAGCGTTATCCCTTTCTTTGGACATTGCCAATGACTGCATTCCCCCACAAGTTTTACACTTAAGCCCTTGGCTTGTTCTTGATTAGGTTTGGTTTGCTTTAGGCTTGGTTTGGTTCAGTTGGGTTTGATTCGACTTGGTTCAGTTTAGTTTAATGTAGTCACCATTTTTTAATTTTTAGCTACACTCTTTAACCAATTAAATAATGATAGTCTACTCTTAATTCTTGAATCGATAAATTGAATTTTGTGTGCACTGTTTGTCAATCCATGCCTACAACCTATACTCCCTATGTACTACAGTCAGATCTGAAAACAAGTTCCAATGGTCAAAGACGTGTCAGTCACCATACATATAGCCTACAATAATTCTTTCTTTACCTAGCTAGATTTCGTCACTCACAGTAAACATCTTACATTATGGGTTTGCAATATATTAAGAAAAGCAAAAGTCCATGATCTTGTGGTTTTGGGTCTTTTTTGGGGAAATTCATAAGCCATAAAAAGAATGACATCATGTCAAGTTCTGAGTGGATCTTGTATGTCAAAATCCCATTATCGGTTTATAAAATCTCAAGGCCATGCCCTAGAAGTTTTGGATTATTTTAATCAATGAGTCCACCATAGGAAACATCGAAAAAATAAATACCCTTAAAACAAGTCGTCCCATGACCCTCTCCGAACAATGCTTCGCAAAATATAAATTCATCCATTGAACATTGAACATGATCGGCAACATCATCCTAGCTTCCCCCTCCCACCATGGTTGCCATATCGTTTGACCTTCAAGTGTCCTCAGCATCTCTGTGCTTTTTTTCATTGTCCTGTCAAGTCAATGCATTCCAATAAGATCAAATAACATTCACATCCTGTCAGTCTGCCCCAGCAAGTTTGTTTTCTATACTCACTTCAAGCAATATATAACCAAGTTCTGTTTGTTCTATCTAAAGCCAACTTCATCGGATCAAGGAATTATCATTTGTCATGTCACTCATAATCGTTTACACGTTAAAGACCCCCTTCAGGGGGTTTAGGAATTAGGAATTCCATCATAGGAAAAGTCAGAAAACGAACCCTCGACCCGCCGTCTCATCGAAATAGCGAATACTGTATTGGTATATCACCACCGTGGCCAGTAATAGCTTCGTTGAAACACGTGCCCAGTGGTATCGTCTCTTTCTATCTACAACCACTCGTCATGAACATTTTAGACAAATTTAAGAAAAGTTTTAAAAACTGAAATGATTTCAACATAAGTGTCGTTAGGCCCTTTCGCATTTTTTTAAACATAAATACTATATTCGAAAAGAGAGAGGAAAGGGGCGTCACCCCGAGTCCTACGACCCCTCGTATACGTCTCTGGCGTTATTGGTTTGTGAAATATAACAGAAAGTCTAAAATCACGGTTTTACAACAAAAAATTCTGTTTCCCTCATTCTCAAAAACTTTAACCTATTACCAAAATAAAAAGGGTTTCGAGACAAGCCATTTGACACGTCATAGGACCAAATCCGACCATGCATTCGTGAGATATCGGAAAAGTCTAAAATCATGGTTTTACCCCCAAAAAGCCTGTTTCCCTCATTCTCAAAACTCTAACCTATTAATAACATATAAAGGGCTTCGAGACAAGCGATTTGACACGTCACACGTTCAAATCCGACCTTGCGTTCGAGAGATATCGGCAAACTTCGTAGGAAAGTAGGCGACTATCTGGCTCTCTCCTCACCACCAAAACCCCTTCTTATCAATCATTTTTTTCAAACAGCTCGCCCTCTTACAAAAATCCCAAGTGCGCATGCGTACAAAACAAAAACAAAAATGTTCATCCATAGCGGCATCTCGTAAAACGCATGCGCGATATGGGCAACCACGTTTAAGTTCATTTTAGCAGCGCACCTTATACATGTCCCATTTGAAAAGAGGCTTTCACTAAAAAATTACAATTTCACCCCCTAGTAGGGGTAGGTTTTATTTAGGGGTTGAAATGAGTGGTCCATAGCAATGCCCCCGTCAGCCCGAGTCCAACGACACTTTATTCGTGAATATCCGACCACTGGTTCGGGAGTTATCGGCTTAGACTCACGCGGCGGCCATGACACTCGTTGGAACCATCACTACCCCCCTACTTACCTAGGCGAAACCCGGCACAAGACACGGCATAAACCTAGAAAAATGCTGAGTTTGAGATTTTATTAGATGAAAACTTTGGGCTGGATAACTAATTTATTTAAGTACAACTAAGAATAACAAAAAGAAATATCTGCTACGAAGTACAAAAATTATAATTCCAACTTGTGAAACCTAACGAGCAAGGACTAGGCTGTGTCCAGGAAGCGGGTCAGACGCGCGGTGTAAACACAGGTTATTTCAGCGTATCCAGCATAAACAGCGAGCTCTTTGAGGTTAATATTATCACAGGTAGCCCGCCCTCGCCTCTCGCCCGCGGGCGTCCCACAAATAAAGCCGCCATTCTCAAAAGATTCCAGTTTTCACAATGTATGTTGCTTCTTATTCTTACGGCAGCAGAGTAATGGCAAGAGAAAGGACACCCTCAAGGGCTCACAGCATCTCCTGCCTTCCATACAAGATATTTCTGGGGTTGGGGTTAACTGGGATTAGCGTGGAGAAAATTACGACACCTAGTTGCTATGGCAACAAGGACAAGCGAACTTAGATCCCAGTCCATAATGTCAAGAACAAACCCGCTTCCAGATTAGCAAAGAACCTTCCACTTATGCAATGTTCACCTTTGTGAATCAATCCACCTACAATGTTACTAGTGTACTCAAAAAATATAAAGTAAAAGTAGCTTTCAGAACCAACAACACTAATCACAATACATTTTTCAACTCGCATATTCTCAATAAAACAAACAAATATAATAATTCTGGTATCTACAGAATAATGAAATGAAAATCCACAGCCTGCTTCCAGTCTCCGACCGGGTCAGGAATGGAATGAATGAAGCCCCCATCTAGCGGCGAGGATATGAACTGTGCCGGCTGCCGAGGCCTGACGCACTCCTCTGGGACAATGATTTAATGAATGACAGATGAAATGAAATGATAGTGGAGAGTGTTGCTGGAATGAAATTTTGACAGGGAAAACCGGAGTACCCGGAGAAAAACCTGTCTGCCTCCGTTTTGTCCAGCACAGATCTCACATGGAGTGACCTGGATTTGAACCACGGACCCAGCGGTGAGAGGCCGGCGTGCTGCCGCCTAAGAATAATAATAATAATAATATCGTATGGCCTCGGTTGCCTGGTGCAAGCTTTGTTAATTGACACCCAGAGGGTAGCTTGCATGTCGAATTTCGTCGTTCCTTTGAACGCTATGAAAGTCAAGGAGGTTAGGTATCTAAACTCCTTGACACTACAGCGCTTTCAAGTAGAGAATGGAGGAACTTTGTGTTGGTGGAAAATCCCGAGATTAATTTTGCCATTGAACACGGCCTACTGAATTCAAATGGGTTCTTTAACATGCCAACAACGTATGACATGAGTATCGTGATTTTTGTCGCCTTTCAAAAATCACTTACCATGGTCAGGAGCGAACCTGCAACCTTGGGGTTGGTAGTCCGACACTATAACCACTCACCCACCGTGGCAAGCCTCTAGAGAATCAAATGTAATGATTGTGACGCTGATTACGTGGGACAAACAGGAAGAGGGTTCAACACCAGATTTTTGGAACATGTTAATGCCACTTAACATAATACATTTTCGGCGATAGGCAACCATATGGTAGAAACTGGGCACAAATTCACTACCATAGAGAACGATCTAGTTATTTTACATCAAGAAAACAAAGGCACACTCATGAATATTCTGGAACAAATAGAGATCGACAAAGCACAGAGATTTAACCCTTCCCACAATCTTAATTAAATAATTTTTGAAACCAGTATTTTATACAGAACATTAATAGACGAATTTAATAGTAATAGATAAATTGATCAGCTGTATTCCACCATTCATACTATTTATTTTCCAAATTCAATAATGATTATATCTCTCATTTTTCGCATTCATCCACCCCAAAACAACAGCCAACATCGACACATCATAAACATCCACATTTATTTTTCCTTAGTTTTTATTCCAGTCCTCTATTTCTCTTCCCCTTCTCCCCTAGTATGTCTTTGGACAATCAAAGCAGTGATATTTGCGAGACACGTTTTGATCTGCTGTTGCTCACGCCCAAACACACTACATAACGGCGGGGCATGGCACTGCTGCAGGGATTCTATGGTTTCTTTGCCATTATGTTCTCCAAGGGCAGCATAGAGACTAGTTCGGAAAATGATGACGCAACCAAATAGCGACTCACAACACCGGCCTGATTCAGCGGCTTTTTAATGCACCCAGGCCTGGAAATCCAATTAGAAGATCTTCTATGGAGAATCGGAAACAGTTGAACTTCACATTATTCATTTCACAAATCTTTATTTCATGTAACATATGTTCTTATACAGGTAATTTATCTTTGATATTTATGTACAGGCTGAGGAAGAAGGAGTTAACCTTCGAAACATGTACCTGTGAGAAGGTTCAATATAAGTATTGAAAAGGCAGAATCCCTTTATTTTCTTTCTAATTAGATCCCAGTTGTTGATGCGTATTACATCGACAACTAGTTGCCATAGCAACAAGGACAAGCGAACTTAGATCCCAGTTGTTGAAGCGTGTTACATAACAAACTACGTAGTTGCCATAGCAACAAGGACATGCAGACAAGGGCCAGTTGTTTCATCTCCTTTTATACGTCATGCAAACTCCGCTCCGGCAAATCTCCTGGTATTCCCTAAAATTCGATGCACTATCTCTTGTTGTTGCCATGGCTTGGCAAACTCTTGTTGTTGTGCGTCCTAACTGTCTGGCAAACTAACAACCCGAGCGACTTATCTCCTGTTCAAGCTTGACACTCGTGTTTCTAGCACAAGACCTAGACAAAGTTGAAGAAATACTTTTATTTTGCTGTGTAATCTGGGTTCGAATATTAAGTGTTGGTTGGTTGGTTGGTTCCTTAGTTTAGGGGCTGCGACAACGCGGTCATGTAGCCCCGTGTACTTTGGGTGTGTGTAGAATCTGTCTGATAACCGGTGTTAATTGTGATGACTGTATTAGTGTGTGTTTCTGTTTTTTAATTCAAGTAGGGACTGCAACTTTGAATTTTCAAATAGTTCCTACTTTTGCCGCCAAGCGCCACCATCAACGACTGCTAGGCCTAGTTCAGAACTAGCTACTAGACGCCACCGCAGTCGGCTCTTGGCAACGAACGTAGCAACCTAAGAGCGTAGTTTACATTCTTAACCTATCCAATTTAGTTTCACACAGGTGTAATTAGTGGAAAGATCTTTAACATGCCATAAATCTATGACATGGGACCGCCGGCTTTACTTCCCCTCCGAAGGAGGGCATACTGAGGGATTTTTAACGCTCTTAAAAATCCGCCGGCTTCGGCCGGGTTTGAACCCGCTATCTTGGGCATAGAAGCTCAGCATGCTACCAACTACGCCACCGAAGCCGCCAAAATAATATTAAGTGTATCACTGGTGTTTGCTGTTTTTAGGGGTGGACGTCAAGGACATATTTTCTTTTAACACAGAGTTATGCTTAGTGGATAGGAACCAACTATAAGTTAAACATAAAAATGAACCAAACTATTAACTTACACACTAGTTTGCATTTAAATTGTAAAATATTTTGTTGTTAACCTAGTCCACTTTCCCCTATAAAACTGATGATAAGGTCAACAGGCATATCAACATAAGCTAATTGGAGTTTGAACATTTTTTTAATGTTTCTTCGTTGAACAACAAATGCATAGTCTACACTCCGTTAAAATGTAGGGAGCATCTTCCCTATGCACTTTCCTATTGAATGCATATGTGCAACTGAATTTCTTGTGACGAGTGTTGTAAATTTACTATAGAAATGAATAAAATTATTGTTTACCAGAAATGTTGTAGGCTATTTTGTTTTGTTTATGAGTGCTTACTAATAAGGGTAAATAAATCTTCCATTTCCAGTGGGATGTGCCTTTCATTATTTCTTCCTGATCTCTATATGTAAAAATGTGATATTATTGATGCCAGCCTTCTGACATTTTTAGTCTATTTTCATTATGAAACAAGTAGTTCCGTGAAGAACTAAATAGCCTATTTTCATATATCCTACTAATATTAATTGCCTCTATCAACATACAAATTGTTAGTTTGATTGCTGTAGTAGATTCGTAGATATTGAGAACTGTCTAAATATTTCGGATGGTCGCCATGTTGATTTTAATATATCTAGGCCATAGAGTTATGTACTCTTAGATGATGAATATTGTGTACGTTCATTATGCAAATGTTGATTTCGATCGCATGATTAGAACACAAGAAATAAAAACTTAATTTTCGAAATTCACACAGCCGCCATCTTGAGGTTATGTAAACAATTGAACTAAATTAGATACCAATACATTACAATGTGTATAAACATTTGCTGTACGAAGTTTAATTGTGTTTGGATCATTAAATCGCGAGAAAAGTCTATTTAAAACTTTCAAATTCGCTTGGCCCTAATATTCGTTTTGTAGTTAACCGGTATTTGAGAGTCTCACAGATGAACTTCCAGTAGTGCCCGTTATCTCCGTATCAAATTTCATGGTGATACCGGTAATAGTTTCAGAGATATAGAATGCAGGTGAAATAATTCGCACAGCCGCCATCTTTAGGTTATGTGAAAAATTGAACGTTGTTAGATATTGGTGCATTACAATCTGTATAAACATATACCGTAACCAAGTTTCATTGCGTTTGGTTGGTTAAATCGCGAGAAACGTCTATTTAAAAGTCGCAAATTCGCGTAGCCGCCATGTTGGTTTTGTAGTTACCAGTCTTTCAAAAGTCACATAGGTGAACTTCTCGTAGTTCCCTTTATCACTGTAAAAATTTCCAGGGTGATATCGGGAATAGTTTCGGAGATATTGAATGCTGGTCAAATATTTCGCACAGCCGCCATGTTGGATTGGTGAGAGGTAACAAAATTTGAAGGGCACGGTCGGGGTTGTCCGGAATAGTGCTATGAACTTACCGAGTTTCATTGAAATCGCTCCAGCCGTTTAGAAGTTATGAGGGGACACACACACACACACGGACAAAAGGTGATCTCATAAGGCTATTTTTTTTAAATTGAAAATAGGCTAAAAATAGGCTTAGGAGATCACCTTTTGTCCGTGTGTCGGTGTGTGTGAGTGTTAACCTCCCGCAGTAACTTCTAAAGTGATTTCAATGAAACTCGGTAAGATCGTAGTACTATTTTGGCCAACCCCGACTGTGCCCTTCAAATTTTATTACGTCTCTCCAATCCAACATGGTGGCTGTGCGAAATATTTCACCGGCATTCTATATCTCCGAAACTAATGCTGTTATCACCCTGAAATTTTGTACGGTGATAAAGGGCACTACTAGAAGTTCAGCTATGAGACTTTCAAAAACCTGTTAACTAGAAAACGAACATGGCTGTCAAGCTAATTTGTAAACTTTAAATAGACTTTTTTCGCGATTTAATCAACCAAGCGCAATGAAACTTGGTACAGAAAACGATTAAGCACTTTGTAATGCTCTGGCGTCTAATTTAGTTCAATTGTTTACATAAACATAACATAGCGCCTGTGCGAAATATTTCACCAGCATTCTATAAGGTGAGTTCAAAAAGTAACGAGCCGGAGGCTGTAATGCGCAAACCGGTGACTACATCGGCTAATCGTAGCGTGTGTAACGAGGTGTGGTTCCGACCAGAGCGTGGAAGGTCACAGTCCGTCGCTAGAGGGCACGCGTGCACGTCACGTGACGATACAAAGCGAGCAGCAACATGCATCAATCGTCCAACGCTACCAGTCGGATTGCAAACAGTGACATGGAGGCGTCAAACGAAGAGCAAAGAGGTGTCGTTTGGTTTCTGACAGCGGAAGGAGTAGGGGGAACGGACATTCATCGCCGAATGTCACAAGTGTACGGCGAACACTGCATGTCCCTTGCAAGGATCAAGGCGTGGCACAAGCGCTTCAGGGAAGGACGGGTGTCGTTAGCCGATGATGCCCGATATGGGGCACCCCCCTGCATTACCGATGACAATGTCCAGCTGGTTGATGCACTCATTACCCAGGACCGCCGAGTGACGGTGAACGCCATAGCCGCCGTGGTCGGATTGAGCGTCGGAAGTGTGCACACCATCATGAAGGAATGACTGCACTTACGGAAAGTGTGTGCCCAATGGGTGCCCCACAGTCTTCAGTCACACCAGGAAGCATGTCGAATGGCCTACTGTCTTGGTCTTGGTTGGACGATTGATGCATGCTGCTGCTCGCTTTGAATCGTCACGTGACGTGCACGCGTGCCCTCCAGCGACGGGCTGTGACTTTCCACGCTCTGGTCGGAACCACACCTCGTTACACACGCCACGATTAGCCGATGTCGTCACCGGTTTGCGCATTACAGCCTCCGGTTGGTTACTTTTTGAACGCACCTTATATATCTCCGAAACTATTACTGATGAAAATCCACAGCCTGCTTCCAGTCTCCGACCGGGTCAGGAATGGAATGAATGAAGCCCCCCATCTAGCGGCGAGGATGTGAACTGTGCCGGCTGCCGAGACCTGACGCACTCCTCTGGGGCAATGATTAAATGAATGACAGATGAAATGAAATGATAGTGGAGAGTGTTGCTGGAATGAAATTTTGACAGGGAAAACCGGAGTACCCGGAGAAAAACCTGTCTGCCTCCGTTTTGTCCAGCACAGATCTCACATGGAGTGACCGGGATTTGAACCACGGACCCAGCGGTGAGAGGCCGGCGTGCTGCCGCCTAAGCCACGGAGGCTGTGAAACTATTACTGATATTACCCTAAAATGTATACGGTAAAAAAGGGCAGTACTAAAAGGTCACCTATGAGATTAACATAAGTAGGATGTATGGAAATAGGCTGTATAGTTCTTCACGGAACTACTTGTTATTTCCTTGTGAACTTGATTCGTTTAAATCCTCTCATAGAACAAGTACAAACACCTGAGTGATGATGAGGTACTTGTAATGGAGTTGTTAATCACGTTTGGTTTTGTGGATATTTCTCTATGTACAGTAGGGTGGGTCAAAAACGTTTTGAACTTAAATCGTGAAATAAGTTTCGTAAAGTCATAATTACCCATCATGTTCATTCCATATTTTTATGGTGATGCAAATGATCAAAAGAGTGTTGGTAGTGTTCTTACTGTTCCTTGTGTCGTGTCTGCACAAATCCTCACAATAACATCTCTTCCATATATCTTTAGTACTGAGGTCCTGTGTTATTGGAGGGTGGAGAAATATTCTCATACCTGTCGAGATAGGTACAGGAACAGTATTGTAGTGATGGAAGTCTGCCAAGTTATGCTAAATTTGAAGACTTGAACCAAGCCTGTGGGCTCAACGATTTTGTTTGGTTGGTTCCTCAGTTTAGGGGCTGCGACAACGCGGTCATGTAGCCCCGTGTACTTTGGGTGTGTGTAGAATCTGTCTGATAACCGGTGTTAATTGTGATGGCTGTATTAGTATGTGTATCTGTTTTTTAAATTCTTGTAAGGACTGCAACTTGGAATTTTTCAAATAGTTCCTACTTTTGCCACCAAACGCCACCGTCAACGACTACTAGGCCTATTTCAGAACTTAGCTACCAGACGCCACCGCATACGGCTCTTGGCAACGAACGTAGAAACCTAAGAGCGTTATTTACATTCCTAACCTATACAATTTAGCTTCACACAGGTGTAATTAGTGGGAGGTTCTTTAACATGCCATAAATCTATGACATGGGACCGCCGGCTTTACTTCCCCTCCAAAGGAAGGCATACTGAGGGATTTTTAACGCTCTTAAAAAATCCGACGGCTTTGGCCGGTTTTGAACCCGCTATCTTGGGAATAGAAGCTCAGCATGCTACCGACTACGGTTCCTCAGTTTAGGGGCTGCGACAACGCGGTCATGTAGCCCCGTGTACTTTGGGTGTGTGTGTAGAATCTGTCTGATAACCGGTGTTAATTGTGATGACTGTATTAGTGTGTGTTATCTGCTTTTAATTCAAGTTAGGACTGCAGACTATAAATGTTTCAAGTAATTCCTACTTTTGCTACCAAATGCTACCGTCGACGACACCTAGCTGCGGACTTCGAATAATTTTGGAACTAATATAGCGTAATCAAATAATCTAACCACAAATTTTGGCTTCCCACAATTGTAGTTAGTGGAAGGTTCTCTTTCATGCCATAAATCTATGACATGGGCCCACCGGCTTTACTTCCCCTCCGAAGGAAGGCACACTGAGGGATATTTAACGCTCTTGAAAAATCCGACGACTTTGGCCGGGCTTGAACCTGTGACCTTAGGCATAGAAGCTCAGCATGCAATCAACTACGCCACCGAAGCCGCCTGGTTAGTTTGGTTAGCTTGGTAACACTGACTACTGTGTGGTTCAGTTGGACAGACTGAGTAGCTCGCCGTGTTCACTACTGCAACATGAGGGTGCATATTGAATGTCTCAGCTCTTGTCTTATCGCTTGTGTTGACTCTCAGGATCATTGCACCACTGTGCTGCTGTTCAACTAAAGCGTTCCCCCGAAGTAAATACAGTAAACTCTCGATTATCCGCGGGTGGTTTATCCGCTTTGCGGATTATCCGCGGTGCCTGTAGGAGAACATTTTTATTTAAAAAAAGAAGGTTTTGAAACCGAAAATTATTTCTCAAAAATTGAAATAAAGTTACTAAATACTTAAACGTAATAAAAATCGTAAAATATCGGAAAATATCCTTGAGTGGATCGAATGTGATGCCAATGAACCGGGCTTTGAGCACTTCACAAATTAAAATATTATAAATCAAGAACGAGGGATTGAATCGGTTGAATCGGAAGACAATGAGGAAACGCTGATGCAGAGGACCGTTACTCATGATGCAGCATTAGGACACATTGACAGGATTCTTCAATACTTTGAAGAACAAGACGACGCATCATTTTGTGACCAGATTGTGTTGAGAAAACTCAAATCACAAATAAAGAAAAAGTGTTTCACTACGAAAAGGGAAAAGCAAATGACCGATTTTTTTGTTAAACAGTAAACAAGACTTTTTAATAACACACATAATATGGACTGAGTTTTGTTATCATGTACGTCTTTTATTGTATAATGAACTTATTTAAAGCACTTGTGTGTTGTTTTTTAGTGCCTTCCTCCTTTGTTTAACCATTACCAGCAATTTTGCGGGTTATCCGCGAAATTCGATTATCCGCGGTATTTGCGCCAGTCAATCGGCAGTTTACTGTACAAGACACGGCAGCACATTTTTATAGAATTTATTAACCCGGGAGGACTGGCTCATGGGTATTATTGACCGGAGCCTTAAATAATGGTCTATATTTTCGTTTTGGTCAGCCCTCATTTCCTGTCACTTACTGTACCTTCCTTTCTAGCCTTGAACTTCACCCTACAAAAGTAACATGTCCTTGACCGTGTGAACACACAAGTTATTTACGGTCGGGTCAGATTCACCCATGGCGCCCGTCCTCGCGTGACAATGTTTGGCTTACGTTAGACGGGACAATCTGTAAAAATCCACCTATTTTGGTTCAGCACAATCACATAGCTCACGTTCTTGTTGATCCATGTTTAGGGTCTATGGATACCTTGGTCATCAGCTCCTTTGTTTAAAATATTGAGACGACTGCTTTACCGCCGCTACCAAGGCCAATTATACTGTAACTAAATTATTGTCAATTCTTCTGCATGTTAAATTTGAAAAATATAAATAAACCTCATTTTATTATGTATCGGGAATAGTTCATAGGAAGACACCAGGTGTGAAATTACTTCTTAAAACCCGGCGCCAGTTCTCAACGGTTATGAATAGTGAGACCGAGGATGATAAATGTCGACTGTAAATACGTCATCCAGCGTTGAAAATTGTGTAAGAGGAATACAATATATTATTATTATTACTATTATTTACCCTCGTGGTAAATGGACCAAGCGACTGACACCACGCCTGGATACCTGGGTCGAAAGAGTCCATGGTGAAGTCAATTATTACCTCACACAACTTGTAACAGGACACGGATATTTCCGGAAATTCCTGCATAGAGTAGGCGGGGCGAGTGGTGCAACATGCATATATTGTGACAACATCGATGATGTACTTCACACCTTCTTCGTGTGCGGCCATTGGATGATAAAGAGAGAATATGGGAGAACTGACACCAGATAATATTATTTCTGTGATGTTACGGAACCAGCAATCATGGGATCATGTAGCAGTGTATGTGGAGGATGTCCTTCGCCAGAAAAAGCGGGATCTGGAAGCGTACGAACGTCCTTAAGAAGAAATTAAGAAAGAAGAAGTCTGAAAGGCTAAGTAAGCACGACATGTGGGGTGATGAACGCATCGTGGGAAAAGGGATGTGGTTTTTAGTGGGTAAGAATCCCACACCACTGTGGAGTGCGGACCCTTCACAGGTGTCTTTTAAAGATTTTCCACAGTCCCTCGTAAATGTATATATATATATTATTATTATTATTATTATAACTGGATAATAGATATTGAAAATGACCTTCAAAACATCGACGTAACTGATGAGATTTTAAGGGACTGAACGGTGGTGAACAAACATCACTTTGCTGTAAAACCCCGGATGAGAACCGCCACTGCACAGAGTAAATACATATTCACCAGTTAAATGAGTTCAATTATAATCTTATTTTCTCTTTGCTATTTGTTAACATAGTTTTTAAAATTCCTTTTATTATGTACGTATTAATTTAGTTATTAAACGGCTTCGGTGGCGTAGTCGGTAGCTTCTATGCCCAAGATAGCGGGTTCAAACCCGGCCGAAGCCGTCGGGTTTTTTAAGAGCGTTAAAAATCCCTCCGTATGCCTTCCTTCGGAGGGGAAGTAAAGCCGGCGGTCCCAAGTCATAGATTTATGGCATGTTAAAGAACTTTCCACTAATTACACCTGTGTGAAACTAAATTGTATAGGTTAAGAATGTAAACAACCCTCTTAGGTTGCTACGTTCATTGCCAAGAGTCGACTGCGGTGGCGTCAAGTAGCTAAGTTCTGAACTAGGCCTAGTAGTCGTTGACGGTAACGTTTGGCTGCAAAAGTAGGAACTATTTGAAAAATTCAAAATTGCAGTCCTTACTTGCATTAAAAAAAACAGATACACACACTAATACAGTCATCATAATTAACACCGGTTATCAGACAGATTCTACACACCCAAAGTACACGGGGCTACCAGCCTACTAGACTGCTTTGTGTTTGACAAGGTGGATTTTATAATTTGAGATTATTTGTTTATTTATTTTGTCTGTTTCCATTTTCTGTTTTTTTATTTGTTTATTTAATGCAGTATTGATGTGTAACATCTTTCCACTCGGTTGCTGGATATTTTTGTGGGAGTGATTTTGAAAAATGGGACGGAATTGGATCGGAACCATCGAGGTGGAACCAGCTGGAACGGAAGTGTGCTCGAACAGAAGTGTGCTAGCTGGCAGTGGTGGATCGAACGGAAGTCTAAGATGCACTGGCAACTCGATCGATCGATCAAACTGGCAGTGGTAAGAGAAACAATGAGCGCGCGGTGTCGGATATCGATACTATGACGTACTCTCGGCCATGACATACTGAACGGTAAACGCTCATGCGAACTCTGGTGTCAAGTGATTGAAACAAAGCACATGGTACATGTTCGAAGTCTTCGTATCAGTATTTAAATGGTAAAATGCCTTAATATCAATCATTGTAAGTAGTCGGCATTGCCGGTATTATGTTTCTGCACAATGGCTATTCAAATATTAACCCACATAACGGTAATGCAGTCATTAATATAATATAATCGTTGTGGTTATACGAGAATTGAGCAAGCCTTCATGAACTATTGCTGAATACATCCTCTTCACTCACAAGAGGGCCTATTCATAAGGCATTTTAAACTGAATTTCACGCAGGAATATTATCGAAACAAACAAAATATAAATGAAATTTAATTCCGTAATGCAGAATTATTGGAACGTGGAATTAAGTCACCATCTTGTGCACAATATTTGCGCCGTCGAAATAGCCGTAAGATTATCGCCTTTGACTGTGAATCTAGAGATCTCGCGTTCGAATCCCGGCCGGGGAAGATATTTTTGCTACCAGATTATAATTTTAAACGATATTTATCATATCAATATGACTCATTTTAACAGAATCCATATGAAATTACGTGTTGGTCTGTGAATCAAGAGGACCTGTTTATAAGGAATTTAAGGTTATGAGCGGTGTCGCTTCTAATAATCTAGTTGATCCATATCGTATTCTTTATTTAGGCTAGTGCTGGTGGAAGCTACAAATCATCTAATAAAATGAGTTCCGTATTATAAACTACAATATCTGTAAAAGACTCCCTTTTACAATAGATTAATATTTGTGCCAATAATAGTATAAAATACCGGAGTATCAACAATTCCACGTGAGGTTTCTTCTATGTCAGATGTTACACATCATATGCGACTACTGTAAGGCTCTAAAGTTTTTTAATTTATTTAATTTATTTAATCACATATCATTTTTTTATCATTTTAAATGATCTAGTCGACTTCATCGTTACGATACGGCGACGTCACGAAATGTACCGAGAATGCACTGAGGTGTGTGACGTCATAGTACCGCTTGGTGCATGTGTACTGAGTTCACTGGTGAGCTCTGGAGTTACGAGACGGCAACGACACGGCGAGCGTGACGTCATCCTGCCAGCTCCCTCCTTTCACCGCGCGCTCCAACTCCCTCATGACTTGTAATTTTCTAGCGTTCTGATTGTTTCTTGACCATCTAATATATCAAGTCTTCGGCTTCGAGCGAACCGAGAAGCCTCCAGCCTTTCTAGCGTTTTTCAGCATTTGTAGACTGGCTGTCTCGTTTTTTTAAGTTGTTTTTCGCATGTGAATAAAATACCTCAAAAACATTACGCGATTATATAAGCTTTTCACTGAAATTGTTGCTTGCCACGGTGGGTGAGTGGTTATCGTGTCAGACTACTAACCCCAAGCTTGCCACGGTGGGTGAGTGGTTATCGTGTCAGACTACTAACCCCAAGCTTGCCACGGTGGGTGAGTGGTTATCGTGTCAGACTACTAACCCCAAGCTTGCCACGGTGGGCGAGTGGTTATCGTGTCGGGCTACTAACCCCAAGCTTACATGTTCGCTCCCGGTCGTGGTAAGTGATTTTTGAAAGGCGGCAAAAATTGCGACAAGATGTCATACGTTGTTGGCATGTTAAAGAACCCATTTCAATTCTGTACGCCGTGTTCATAATGGCAAAAGTAATCTCGGGAATTTCAGCCAACTCAAAGTTCCTAATTTCTCTACTAGAAAGCGCTATAGTGTTCAAGGAGCTTAAATATCTAACCTGCTTGACTTTCATAGTGATTCAAGGAACAACGAAATTCGACATGGAAGCTACCCTCTGGGTGTCAAATAACAAAGCTTGCACCCGGCACCCAAGGCCATACGATATTATTATTATTATTTTTACTGAAATCGTTACTGCTTGGCTTCCTTTGATCATATATATCAGGTGCGTTCAAAAAGTAACGAGCCGGAGGCTGTAATGCGCAAACCGGTGACGACATCGGCTAATCGTGTCGTGCGTAACGAGGTCTGATTCCGACCAGAGCGTGGAAGGTCACAGCCCGTCACTAGAGGGCACGCGTGCACGTCACGTGACGATACAAAGCGAGCAGCAGCATTCATCAATCGTCCAACGCTGACAGTCGCATTGCAAACAGTGACATGGAGGCGTCAACCGAAGAGCAAAGAGGTGTTGTTCGGTTTCTGACAGCGAAAAGAGTAGGGGGAACGGACATTCATCGCCGAATGTCGCAAGTGTACGGCGAACATTGCATGTCCCTCGCAAGTGTCAAGGCGTGGCACAAGCGCTTCAGGGAAGGACGGGTGTCATTAGCCGATGATGCCCGGTCTGGGACACCCCCCTGCATTACCGATGGCAACGTCCAGCTGCTTGATGCACTCATTATCCAGGACCGCCGAGTGACAGTGAACGCCATAGCCGCTGTGGTCGGATTGAGCGTCGGAAGTGTGCACACCATCATGAAGGAACGACTGCACTTGCGCAAAGTGTGTGCCCAATGGGTGCCCCACAGTCTTCAACCACACCAGGAAGCATGTCGAATGGCCTACTGTATTGGTCTTGGTCATCACCAAAATATACTTTTTCCCCATCAAAAATTAAATGCTTAATATCCAATTATTCAAGGTTGGACCTTATAAAACTAAAATTCCCTGAGTGTCATTAAAATACCCTGATAATTCCCTGAGTTTTCCAGGATTTAAAATTATCTGTTTTCCAGAGTAGTCGACACCCTGTCTTGTAAGGCATCAGAATGTTGCAAACATGTTTTATCACTGCTTCTTTTCTGCCACGGGTAATTAGGGCGTATTAGTCCATTCTTCTTCTTCTTCTTCTTCTTCTTCTTCTTCTTCTTCTTCTTCAAGTTCCTCGTCCTCCAAGAATATTGGCGATCAGTAGTATGATCTGATGTTTGCACATTGCTGTTCTAAACAGTGGCACTGTATTAAGTCCAAGCCACTGGCTTAACTTCTATAGCCAGGATATTCGTCTGCGTCCTGGACCCCTAATGCCATCAATCTTCCCTTGGATAATTAATTGCAAGAGGTGGTATTTGTTGTTGCGCATGAAATGACCAAAGTATTCTAGTTTTCTCCTTTTGATGATACTGAGAATTTCGGAGTCTTTGTTAATACGCCGCAGTACTCCACATTTGTGACTTTAGCTGTCCATGATATGCTTAAAATCCTGCGATACGTCCATATTTCAAATGCTGTCAGTTTCTTACTTAAAACTTCGGTAAGTGTCCATGATTCAACTCCATAGAGCAGGACACTAAAAACGTAGCATCGAAGCAGTCGGGCGCGTAATGACAGACTTCAATCACGGCTGGTCAAAACTGTTCTCATTTTTATGA
>CAMPQE020000337.1:0-41257 GCA_946902985.2 Meconema thalassinum | reverse complement strand
CTCTTCTTGTTACTCCGATCCTACTTCGCAGGAACTTCATTTCACCTGCCTGTATTCTTCTTATGTCTCTTTTCTTCATTGTCCACGTTTCTGAAGCATAGGTCAGTATCCGGATATAGTAGCTTCTGTATAACACTTCCTTGCTTTTTTGTGGGACATCTTTATTCCACACTAAGCTCCTAATGCTTCTCAGAAATGCTTCTGCCTGTCTGCCACGTTCCGTAATCTCTTTGTCATTTCTCCCATTTTCCTCCACTATACTTCCCAAGTACTTGAGACTTTCCACCTTCTTCAGCTGTCCACCTCCAAGTGTTATCCCACTCATTGGTCTGTCCTTTTTCCTAGTCGTTAACAGGATCTCACATTTACTGATGTTGAACTTCCATCCGTACTCTCCCACTGTTTCTTCCCAAGCCTTCAGTTGCTCCTGAATTTCCTCCTCCTTGTTTCCCCAGACCATGAGATCATCTGCAAACACCATTGCTTTCATCTTATCTTCTCCTATCTTTCCTGCTATCCGTGTAGACTATATCACAAGTAGAAAATTTGTTAAGCACATTTGATGCACTAGGGAGAGGGGGTTATGAGGACAATTTCAATCGGAACCAGGGTAATAATAATAATAGACCTATTGAAGCCAGGTATCAAGAAGTTCAAGGGAACGGTGGCGAAGGGGCCAACGCTCAAAATAGAAATAATAATAATCAGCTAAATCAGAACAGAGGAAATGGCTATGGTAATCAGTATCAAGGGAGGAACAATGATTTCTGGGGAAATCAAGGGAGGAACAATGATTACAGGGGAAATCAAGGGAGAAACAATGATTTCAGGGGAAATCAAGGGAGAAATTATAATGACAATAATTACAACCAGAATAGGGGTCAAGGAAGAGGACAGCCTAGTGGTAGTAATATACAGCCAAACAATGACAACACAGCCCAGAACAACCAGACCAGTTCAGTAGTTAGTAGTACTACGGCCAGCTGTAGCGGTTCTTTAAACGCGAACCAGGCTGCGAAGTAAGGTCAGAATCTCAGTCTGTAGCATGTCCTGTCCATACAATTATACAGGAACCCTATGACCTAAATGTAAGAAATGAATTATTACATGAACTAAATGATGAAGGTATTATTCAGGAAGTGGTTAGTAAGAGCCCCATAGTTAAATTTAACGTGTCCGAGGCGTACACAGATGTTTTAATTGATAGTGGTTGTATGAAGAGTTGCATAAGTAGTGCATTTTATGATAAAATGAAAGGAACTGGAGTAAATTTTGAGGAGATGCCAATTAAAAGCACTTTTGTTATCACAGCTGTGGGGAAGAGGTCCAAAGTAATTTCTAAGCAAGTTTTAGTAGACATTAAAATTAATAATCATGTAGAGAAGCAGATTTGTCTTGTAATTCCAAATTTAGTATTCAGTGTTATCTTGGGTTCAGAGTGGCTAAGTAGAGTGTCTGGTAACTTATGTTATGATGTAGGGAGTTTGAAATTTAAATGGGGAGATTCTGAAGTAGAAGTAGCGTTCAATGACCATATTCAGAGGAGTAGTATTGTAGGTGTGATTTGTACTTTAAATGAGATATCGCCAGCCGTAGAGCGGGGTTCTCCATGTTTTGTGGGCAGTGTGATTACGAACGGTAGTCTAAAGGACTCGTTACGTGATGCTGCATTTCAGGGAAATATAGAGGATGAACAGTGTGTTCGGCTCTATGATGTGTTATTGTGTAATAGGAGAGTTTTTGAGGATCGCATTGGTATGGCCAATTGCTATACACATTCATTGAACGTTATTGATAGGTCGTATTCACAGGACATAGATATCCTGTACCTTTCGCTTATCAGAGTGCAGTTGAGGCACAAATTAATCAGATGCTTGAAGATGGGATTATTGAGCACTCTTAACAGTCCATATGTTAACTCTTTGATCACGGTACCCAAGACCGACGGCACGGTTCGTATTTGTTTAGACGCTCGTTTGGTTAACAGTAGAATTAGTTCAGATCAGCTGAAATCTATGTCAATAGAGGAATTAATGCAAACATTTGAGGGGAAGAAATATTTCACTTGTGTAGATTTGAGTTCCAGTTTTTGGCAAGTGCCACTTATGTACGAAGATAGACCATTTACAGCTTTTAGTCATAAATATAACCTTTATCAATTTTGTAGAACACCTTATGGGTTAAAGAGTAGTTCAGCAGCTTTAATTATGGCTTTAAACATCGCATTAGGGGATGACACAGGAGAGTTTGTAACCATTTACATAGATGATATGGTAATTAGTTCACGCAGTTTTGAGGAGCATCTACGTCATTTAAATATAGTTTTTCAGAAGTTAGATCAGGCAGGGTTCACTTTGAAGCTGTCTAAGTCGTCATTCTGTCAGTCAGAAGTGACATTTTTAGGTCATAGAGTGTCGAGTAGAGGTGTAACACCAGAAGAAAGTAGGGTTAATAAGATACTTAACGCAGAGGTGCCACAGAATGTTAAACAGTTAAAAACTTACCTGGGAATTTGCAACTTTTTCAGGAGGTTCGTTCTTAAATACTCTGGGTTGGTAGAACCATTCAGGGAATTGCTTAAGAGTGGGACTCGGTGGAGATGGGAGTCCAAGCATGATCAGGCATTTAGAGCGCTGAAGGAAGGTTTTGAGAAAGCTGTAGTGCTGAAATATCCGTTAAAAGATAAGGAATATGTGGTTATGACAGATGCTTCACATATAGGCATTGCTGGAGTATTATGTCAGAAAGATGATGAGGGTAATCTGTGCATTGTATCTTTAGCCTCGCGAGGACTGACAGCAGCAGAGAAAAGATACACGATTACTGAGTTAAGAGCTTTTAGGTATTGTTTTCAGTTTAGGGAAATTTAGAATGTATTTAGTAGGGGGGAAATTTGAGATCCACACAGATCACCATGCATTACTGTATATGAGAACTTGTAAACTCAGTTCTAACAGACTTAGTAGGTGGATTCTTGCTCTGCAGGAATACGAATTCACAGTAAAATATATTAAAGGTAGAGATAACATTCTTGCAGACATGCTATCGAGGGACACTAATTTATGTAGGGATTATCCTGTGGTTAAAGCAGAGGACGGTATTTTAATATGTGCATGTGTGGACAGTAGCAACAGGGCATCGTTACAGACACTGAGAAATATGCTAGTGGAGCAACGTGATGACGTCAAGTTAAAGGAGCCACTGGCTAGGTTGGAAATAGGTGAAGAAGAGTATGTGAAAGTAGGACGGTTCACGTACAAGATGCAGGATGGGCTTCTTGCAAGGAAATGTAGGAATAATCGGTGGGCAATATGTGTTCCTGTCACTTTGCGGGAGAAGCTAATTTGGTTCACTCATAGGGAATTAGGACACTTTGGTGCTGCCAAGGTCTTCTATGAAATTGGTCGTGACTTCATTTGGAGTAAAATGGGAAGGGATGTTAGGAGGATTTTAGCTAAGTGTGACACCTGTCAAAGGAGTAAATATCCAGTTAAATATTTAGTGGGGGAGAGATCTGCAGTTCTCACCAGTAGTCCCGGCGAACTACTGTGTGTGGATTTATTTGGCCCGATCGTTAAGGGACAGTACGGCTACGAGTACATTTTTATAGTTATTGACGCTTTTAGTAAGTATGTCAAGCTATATCCGCTAAGGAAAGCCACGGGACTAGCGTGTAGCCGTCTGATCATTAATAAGTATGTACCTGAGTTTGGCAATCCTCTCAGGATACTATCTGACAGTGGACCACAGTTTACTGCAAAGAAATGGAGAACCAGTATGCAGGAAGCTGGTATAACACACGTTCATTCCTCTGTAAGGTACCCTCAGGGTAATTCTGCAGAGCGTCCATTAAGGGAAGTGGCTCGTCTTTTTCGGACTCTAGTGCATGACAAGCATGCGGCCTGGGTTGGACATCTTCCCAAGGTCGAGACTTGGCTGAATTCTGTCCAGCATGAGAGCACGAAATTGATGCCATACGAAGTTCACTTCGGCAAAAGACCACAAAATGAACTAGCGAGGGTGTTGGGATTAAATGAGGGTAAGCAACCGGGGATGGATTACATTGTCCAGTTGGCGAAACAGAATTTATCTAAGTCAGCACAAAAGAGAATTCGCCAACAAAAAGAAACTAAATTTGACCTATTCGAGCCGGGAGACAGAGTCTTACTTAGAGTGCCGAAACAGTCAAATAAGCTAGAGAAAGTCATGTCCAAGTTCTTTTATCTCTACGAGGGCCCATTTATAGTTTCCAAACGTATTGGGAAAACAGCATATGTGCTGGAGAATAGTGAGGGAAACAGATTATACGGAACGTATAATATACATAGTCTCCGAAAGTATGTGTCATAAAGTGAGGATGTTTAGCTGGCGAGCCAGCCTATCAAATGAGTAAGTGTGGTATTTGGTGCGTGGGAGAAGATCTGGTCTTCCAGGCGGGCGTATCAGAAGTCACACAGGGGGGTAGTATGTAAGTAAATGAGAGTTTTTAAGGTACAGGGAAATATGACGGGATTGTCGGATGCTCTTGAGCACTAAAATGTCGCGATACACCAAGGCCAGTATTTGGTAGCGCTGGTGAATTCCCATTTGTCCCCAAGAGATGGGTGAGCGCTTGGACAGGGTATTTTTGCTTAAGGCGTCCACGGGACAAAAGATGGGCCATCAGAATGCGAGACAGTCCTTCATGAAACTCATATATAACGGCACACGTGATTTCTGTTTACGGCCTCGCCATGTAAGATTTGTAAGTGTGTAATTTGTACAAAGGTATTATTTGTGTGAGGAGAACTGGTCTGTGTTGAGAACTAGTATTAAGTAGAATATGGTCTACGGGAACTTAACAAGACAGGGTGATTACGGCACAGAAATATTTGGTGTTATAGGTAATGCGCATTTACTGTTTCTTTTTCAGAAGTCAATATTAATTTCATCTTTTATAAAGAGAGATCAAGTATTGTGGTCACGAGGCGCTGCCACAATAGTGTGATCGTGTGCTCAGTGATAAGTGAGATTAAATTTCACCATAAGGAAGGGACCTCCAGTGAAATTAGGAAGTTCTATGGTGATATAAATATATCAGAACACCTTCAATGCGTGTGATATGACATCATAAATACATAGTGCTCACACATTAATTATGTCTATTTCTCCAACATAGAGAAATTTTAGAGGCGGAAATATCCGTGGAACACTATTCTATGTGAAAAACATTGGACTGGTTGCAAAGTGCAATCCATAGTGACAACAAACTTTGACGCAAAGTGCGTAAAGAAAAATTATGAGTGTGTATATCTGTAATTTAGGGTGATTTCATTTATATAATATGTATTTTGGATGGGGATTATTAACGTGTCTGGGATAATCGGATAATGGACCGTCCTCACGGTAAATCATCCGATGATCCGAGGCGAATATGTAACGTGTTTTTCGAGGGGTTTTTATGCCACTGGCATAAGTCAGTAGGAAGCCATTCTCTATTTATTTACGCGGCAAATTGTTCAGCCAAGATTTTTTCATGTTAATTTATTATTATTATTAATTTATTATAATAATTATTAAGATTTTTTCGGAGCATTTCATAAAATTATAAGCATACAGATAGGTTTTCTATGTCTTAGAAAACACTATCAAGCAAATTATTACGAACGGCAATATCATAGAAAATTATATGATTACGGAATTTAACGGAGTTTCGTCAGTTAGGGTATATTGAGAGACATGAGTCACTGGAAATTCAAATACAGGCTTAATCTTGTCGGGAAGCATGACGCAATCCTGCGTTGCAGCGTCAAGAAAAGGCGGATAGTTGGAACGGAACCCTCCCGCCGAGTGTAAGGAGCCAGAGGAGGGGAGTATAGCGGCGTGCTCAGCCAATCAGTGGAGACCACGCAAGCTAGAAGTCGGGACTGGAGTGGGGATGCAGCGGGTGCATATATCGTTCAGCGCGCCGTGGAACGAGGACTATCTGTGTAGAACTTAACGAGTACGGTTGCACGCGGGAGTCGCTCCGATGTTCCGTGGATTGGAGGACTAACTTTTGTAAAACTTAACCAGTGTGGTTGTACGAGTGTTTGGGTCCGATGTACGGACCATAGAATTATCTAATCTACCAGAATATCATCAAATATCGACAAAGATGACGACGTCCAGGAGACTGTGGGAAGCTCACAGCATCATCCAGTACGAGGGAAAGGCTTCGGCCATTTCCAGTGGTAAGCGCGAATGACGCAGAAATACGCAATCTCTCGTTTCTCTTTGTTTTATATTCAATATTTCAGTAACTTCATAGCTTGGGAATAAGAGTAAAATCAATAATTTATCAGACTCCGTTTTCACGTAATTTTCTATCGGTATTATTAAAATCGCAACGCTCCAATTTAAATTTTAAACTTATTATTATTATTATTAATTTTGCTATACTTGTTTTATATAATAAATTCAATTCTTTTACAATGCAATCTTTGCTTTCAGTAGGTAGCATTAGATATAGACCAATTCCTTCTCCTGATACAATTGTTTGTTGGGTTAATGATCAAATCATACCACGATCTGAGTGAATAGATTCTTGAAGGTGTTCTACCAGAGCTAGACGTTGTTAAATACAAATTTAGATTTCAGCATTGCGTTGAGGTCTTGGCGCCCATTAAAACAACATAGCTTAGGCAAAGGTAAACAGTTACATTTATCACCCAACAGTTAGGGGCAGCCAAACCGTTACATTTGTCGCTACCAACGTGGGGAATTAATTAACATTACACTTGTACGCTCAACGTGGAGCAAAGTGAAAACGTTACAATTGTCGCTCAACGTGTGGGCTAGCAAACTGTTACAAGTGTATATGAACATCCATGCTTGTAGACATCGATTTAATAGCCTAATTGTAAAGGATCTGATGATGATCGCTTGACGATCGAAACTGGTCATCCAAGTGTATTTATTATTAATTATTTATTCGAATTACAGAGCACGCAAAATCAATACTTCAAATCTTGCCACATGTCTTATTTCTGTCTGCCCACACTCGCTTCATCCTCTCTATTCTCAGCTTCCGGAGCTGTTCAATGTTCCGTGGCTGCTTTCGTTGTCTTTCTTGTTCTTGCCTGAAGATCACTTGTTGAATTTTGTCCCGAAGTAAATTCTTATTATATGTATCTGAAATGTCAATATCTGTGTAAACCACTTCGTCTAGGGGCGGAACAGCTAGGTCATCTGCCCCTAGACGAAGTGGTTTACACATATATTAAAGGATCTTAAGGAATAACTAACTAAAGTTTATCTCGTTTGTGTCCTGGATCTTACGAACAGGACAAGTCTTGTAACGCTCCGCCTGGACACCCCTGCCTGGGCCTATGAACTAGCTGAGGTTCACTTCCCGGCGTCATAGCAGTCTCACTACAAGTTTTGCTCTGCCAAGAACTTAAATTTTGGTCTCAGTGTTGGAATGGGGTCTACATATTCTGTGTCAGTGGTTTCCCGACTGTACTCCAGGCAAATGCTGGGACCCGGCCACACTGCTATAGACACCAAACACAACACACCCAAATGCACGAGACTGAATCAAAAAGTTTTCATCCATTCAATTGTGGTACAGCAGAGCTTTATTTCTTCGGTTACTGAGGCTCTGAAATAGAACACTCTGATTCATTTGGTAGCGTTTATTGCCAGCACTGTACAAGGAATAACAACAAGATGAATACAATATGTTTCACATACACACGTCATTTACAAGATACAAAAAACAATGCATGAACAAATGAATTTCCTTCACACAGCTGAACTACACCACCGCTCTTTTGACTGTTCTTAATGCTTCCGTGATTATCCTGAAATAAGGAATACACGTATTGGTCACCGTTGAAATGCATGACACTACTTCCGCTCCAGGAGTTTCCCACAGTGAGTGAATGTGCGAGTGTTAGTGTTGCTTATGTACGATTTGTTACAAAATGTTTTATGTAAGAAAAATATGAAAAATATCAGAGGAAATAGCTAGCTTATATTGGTTTGTGTTTGCGATGTAATGGCGACATAATGGAATGAAAATGTACGAATAAGTGTTACGAGGTAAAGTTTTAAATGGGCAAGGAATGTATTCACATCCACAACTCTTCCATTCCACGCTGTTGTATCAAGACTTATATTTCTCATGTCTTTGTTACTTAAAACATTTTGTAACAGATCTGTTCTTTTTTTATTTTTTATTTTAATGTGTGATCTTTTGGACGAAGAATAATTTTTGATAACATCCTCTGTTATGGCAAATGTTGTTGCACATTTTCATGTCCTAAATTACGCTCAGGAAGGTCACAATGTGTCTGAAACCAGTCAAGTACAAGATGCTAGGGCTGTTTTTTAAGTAAGGGCTGTTTTTTAAATTAACCGAATATTTTATATTTAAACCACATTTATTTTTGGGTTTTACATACCTTCCTCTATTTTTCTACATAGTTGCCTTGTTTATTTAGGCACTTGTCATACCTTAAAACTAAGTTCTCAAATCCCTCTGTATAAAAGTTTGCCGCCTGCTCTGACAACCAAGAATTCACACTTGAGGAAAATCCATTTATAGAGTGATTATCATGAATCTTTGGTCCTCGTGAATTTTCGTGTCAATTGCAGTCACCAAGTCATCTGTGATCACAAACCTGAGCGTTCATCGTCATGAACATTTTTACGACAACTTTTGAACTCGCGTACCCATTTTCGCACTTTACCTTCCGTCATTGCATTATCACCTTCACCTCACAAAGCTGACGATGAATGCCTGCAGCCGACAGGTTTCTTGCACTCAAAAAAGTATCACAGATCGTACCTCACATGCGGCGGGCGAATCAATAATCTTGAACATTGTAAAGATGCACAGTTCAGCGTACAGGTTAGCTACACAGCTGCAACTGACGCCTGCTTGTTCGCAAAGGATGCCGGGAGTAGCGCGCACGCTTATTGCGGCGTGTGCACTAACTACGGGCTTAAACAAAAACGGCCCTCGTATATTGAATCGTGGTTTTATAATTTTATTATAATTACATCTTCAATAAGGAATCGGGATATCGTGGTTATTTTTATATCTCTTTCTATTTGGAACTTCCCCAGCTCCATTTACAATAACTATGGCAGCTGTAGCTAATTTCTGTTTGTTAAAATGAGAACAGTGCTCCCCGCTTTGGCGTTGGCAACTGAAGTGCACGTGCATGGAGCCTCTGTGGTTATTACTAGGCTATTGTTTCAATAAATGAACGATATTTGTGAATAATTATTCCTTACGGAACACATACAAGTTTATCAGTTTCAACTTTACGCGCAAGAATCTTAGGCGCTTTAAAACAATGTTTTGTGTGTGGGATATGTTTGACTCGAGATTGTGGAACCAACTGAGAGTCACGACTTGACAGAGATACATCCTACTGCATTCGACATCTAAAACAGGTTTCGCCAAAGAACAACATCGAGCGTTTCCGTGCAGTGATGACCTGCAGACTACACTTCTACGTTTACGCAATGTTTTGGTAGCCATATTATACAGACTACGCCAACTCTTACAAGTAGACAAGGAAGTACTCAACTGGGGCATCTTTATCAACTATCTTTGCAAAACTAGAAGAAAAGAAATAAATATACAAGCACAGATTTGCAGCAATGCTCTAAGAATTCTCGCACATACGGTAATATAGATTCTCATGAATACCTAAATGTTTACACTACGTTACAACCATTAAGAATGCCTCCCGATTGCCCTATAAATGAAAAACGTTGTATGGAATAATGTTCTAAAAATGAAGTGCATGCCATTGATGATTATTCGAAAGTAAAAAGACTGTAGAATGCGTCACAAACTTAACGCAGTTAATAAAGATAGTCGTTGTATGTATGTCTACCCCTTATTATTCCCGTTTTTCCAACGGGGTCGGGGATGAGATGCGATGGAAGTATTTGTGGCGATGGTTTTTACGGCCGGATGCCTTTCCTGACCCCAACCTCATGAGAGGAGTTAATGAGAGATGAAATGAATGATGGTGAATGAAACTGGGCAAGGATGTGAAGGAAGCGGCCGTGGCCTGTCAGAAGCTACCGTCCCAGCATTTGCCTGGTGTTGAAAATGGGGAAACCATAATAAAGATGACGTTGCTTGGATTAAATCGTAGGCTACATTTAATAGACGCTTGGGGACTATAATCACAAGGAGGACATTTTCGGTATAAATAGCATACTGTACGTTATTTATACAGTCTAAGCGCTGTTTACCTTCATACTTCACTGATTTAGTATCCAGCCGATGTGATCTATAAATGCTATTATCTCTCCAGTGAGGTATGCGTGGCAATATTAAGTGAGGAGAACGGTTTGGTGCAGAGTATTTAAGAATTGGCACACAGAAGCGCGGGAACTGCACGGTTAGGTCTTTTGATTGTACCTTTGATGAAGCCTGATCTAGAAGTTGAGATTATTGTGAATAACTGTCACGCGATTCAAAGCCATTACGAAGACTAGTAGAAGATAATTGTACATTATTTGTATGTTGTTTACGGTCAAGTAAGAAATCTATATCTCGTATGTTAATTGCAACTGATGCTGTTGTGATATAAACTAAACTAATGTGTCTGTCCTAATCGTCGCTGCCGTATTTGTGGAAATAGACAAGAGAATGGAAGAGATCGGGTAAGTCAACGTTTAAAGGTTTTAAGCTAATGTCACCTCTACAAATAGTAAATTCCAATTGATGTAATTACTATAGATATACCGGTGCAATAAATAACTATTTCTCGTATCAACCTTATCCAAACAAGCCCTGTTTCACTGTTTGATGTAAAGCTACTGAAGTATCAAATCCATATTTCATGGTATACTTAAGAGAGGGTAGCGACCAGTCATATGGAAAATAATGCAACGGAATAACACTATCACTAGATCCTCACGTAAAATAACTCCTCGGGTCGACTTCATGAAGGGCGGTGCTCACTTCGAGTGCCAATTTCCGATTGACTTTCTCCTTGATGGTGCCGTTGAGGAGGGCGACGGTCCACGTTACGATCTTAGATATGAGCCAGTTCAAGTAGCCGAGTCCAGTGATCTGCACCTCGATGTCGCTGCACACACAAGACACAACAATCAATGCACCTTCCCTTCATGGTTGTAAATGAGGCCGCTGTAACGACCCAGCAAGATTACCCAAACTCTGCATGATTACACCAATACCCTAATTCCCTGCAGCATCACACCAGTACCCTAATTCCCTGTAGCATTACACCAATACCCTAATTCCCTGCAGCATTACACAAGTACCCTAATTCCCTGAAGGATTACACCAACTCAATGTAGCATTACACCAATACCCTAATTCCCTGCAGCATTACACAAATACTCTTGATGTATGTAAAGTACGGTAGCTCAAAATACACAGAACGCTCCCTGAATTCCATCCATCTCATCAAACGTGGAGCTCACTAGAGAAAGCAGACACTAAGGAGCTCGAAATAATGTTTTATATTTGTTTGTATAATGTTGAAACTTATGAGGAGGACATCTCCACCATAACCCATGATTTGCAGTGATTGTGAGTTAAGACGCACCAGAAGGAGGACATTACAGCACCAGCTGAAAGCTTTCATTGACCATTGCTTAATCAGATAATCCTGCAGTCGGCAAGACGTGCTCATCCACATTTAGCAGGGATAAAGAGACTTCTCCCCAATGGAAAGGGACATGGTCCACTAGCAAGGTAGAATTGTTGCAAGATACCTCTGATTTTCACAGAACAAGTGTAATACTCACTCCATATAGTCCACTCTGAGGTCTCTTAGCTCTGCCACAGGGGTCAGTCCCATGATGATAGCCGCCTTGATGAACACTGAATTGTTGCCAACATCTGCCCGTAGAGTTCCGCTTGGTCCAATATTCATGAATTCTACTTCGTAATGGTCGATTCCCGACTGAAAAATACAGAATCGGTGAGTTGCCAATTCTCCTCATGATATAGCTCCCAATTCCCACCACTACCACAAAGTGTTGAGGGGAAAACTCAGTCCATTGGCGTTTATCATATCACAAAGACATAAACATGAAGAGGATTTGGAACAATGACGTGGAGATAAAGTCAATGATAGTGCCTGTGATCTTATAAGGATTGTAATAAAGTTTATGTTCAACCCTGACAGTTATATGTCTGAAAACTGTATCATTATGATGGCCATTATAACACTATTTTTCATTATGAAACAGTTTCTCCCACCAATCACAGCTCAAGAAACAGTTGTTTGACCAATTAGATAAGGATACCTTCGCGCATGCGCTCAAAATCCAACTTGTCTATATAACTGGTGAATATGAGACACTGTACCTTAATATCCCCAAATACAATTTCAACACAGCGGGTGGTTTTCAGACGATTTCGGTGACATTTTTACTGAATACTGGTGCTCAATCTGCACATATGGCATTGAAGCACACAGAGCGCATGCGTCGGTCGGTCAGAGAGCTTGGAAATCAGATATATCCTACCCTGCGCAGCACCCTATCACAAAATTCTAGTGACAATCTCAACAGATATTTATGAATATTTATGTTAAAACATATAATAAAGTTATAATTATCGTCGAACATAAACAGTCGTATGCAACTCGCCTATAATGGTAATTAAGACACTCGTGTGGAAATCATAAAACTCGCATTCGCTCGTTTTATAAACTACTCGTGTCTTAATTATTGCCATTATAGGCTCGTTGCATAATGTACTATTATATAACTGTTCAGGTTTGATATATTCGTTGACTGCCCCTTCTGTAGTCTATGTATATTTTACGCCACTGTGCCGTAGCTTATTTGTTCACTCTCTGTTGTAAGTTTTTTTTAAATCTCTGGTGTAACTCAAATCGGCTATTTCTCCACTCATCCACTAGATGGCAGCACACTTGTTGTGTCTGACTCGTGTCTCTAGGAGGCAGTGAAAAAGAAGCTTGCCACGGTGGGTGAGTGGATAGCGTGTCGGTCTACTAACCCCAAGATTGCAGGTTCGCCCCTGACCGTGGTAAGTGATTTTTGAAAGGCGGCAAAAATACGATACGCATGTCATACGATGTTGGCATGTCAAATAACCCATTTGAATTCAGTAGGCCGAGTTCATAATGGCAAAATTAATCTCGGGAGTTTCCGCCAGCACAAAGTTCCTCATTTCTCTACTAGAAAGCGCTATTGTGTTCAAGGGGATTAGATATCTAACATCTAACCTCCTTGACTTTCATAGTCAAGGAACTACGAAATTCGACACGCAAGCTACCCTCTGGGTGTCAAATAGCAAAGCTTGCACCAGGCACCCGAGGCCATACGATATTATTATTATTATTATTATAGTGAAGAAGAAGGCTATGGAGATGAGTTGCTTCTCTGTTTTCCAGAGATGATAACTTTTTAATTGTAGTCGATTTGCTCTGACTGCAAGATATTGGAAGCTGTAAAACCTGACTGCTAATGTACGCAGTGAATTGCTATCAGTTAATATTATTGCTAGTACAACATATTACGAACCAGACGCGGTGAGGCTCTGCAGAAATATAAGATGTATGAAATCTTCACAGGAGCTATAAAGGAGTGTTATTTCTAGTCATCCTACATACAAAGGTATACATACGAGTTACGTTCCAGTGTAATTACGAATTGCTATTTATGAAAATACGCCAATACAGTCCACTTATCAAATAGCTATAACTAAGCTATTTTTGCAGAGAATAATAATAATCGAGGGCCCGATTTTATATCGGCTTCAGTCACATTGTGAACTTCCTCAGCGTAATTTAGGACATGAAAAGTGCAAGAACATACACTTAATATACATTAGCCATACCAGAGGATTCTAAAAATATCCTTGTTCCAAAAGCTCACAAATTAAAATTAAAAAAAACCACATCTGTTACAAAATGTGTTAAGAAGAACATGAAAAATATAAGTCTTGATAAGAACAGCGTGGAATAGAAGAGATGTGGATGTGAAACTGGATAAGTTGAAATAGTTAGGATATAACTGATAGTTTGGTTTATATTTGCGAGGTAGAGAAATAATGGAATGGAACCATTGGAATAAGTGTTACGAGGTAATGTTATGGTTGGGCGAGAAATGTGTTTATGTATGTATGTATGTATGTATGTATTCTCTTGGCAACTAATTAACCAATACATTTGTTGCCCATTTATAACATTATTCTAGTCAGGATCTTTGAAGCATGAGTGATGAACGTATCGTGTTGACATTTCATCTTTGCGTATTTTATTTTATACATGTTTATGCATCCTTCCCTCCACGACGCGACGGAACTTAATGTAACCTACCGTAACTTCATATCTGCCTGCCCCGGAGTACTTTTCATTGGACGTCCGTCTAACGTTCCGCCTTTTCCTGTGTCTATAATGAGCTCCGTGTAATCTTTTATTTTCCATGTAATTACAGTTCTTCGGTACTTTATTTACATCGTAGACTTTCGCTGCCGGTGTCTAGTTTATCATCTTCGCTTACAGGATTGAGCCGCGTCGTATATCGGTTATTGTTTCCCGACGTTTCGGCTGACATTGCAGCAGCCTTAATCATGGGTAGGTACGAGCTGGTGTCCGTACTCAAACTAACGGTTATTGTCAGTCAGATGTGCTTGCTTGCCCTGCATTGTCGTCACGCTGTTCGCTGATTGGTCCCTGCCCCTGGCAGTCGCACGCTTGGAGAACTTTCCAAATGTTGCGAAGTTTGAAACCATCTTCGCGATTGAAATTATTGGGACGCTTCACGACCTCTATTGCCTCTCTAATTAACCTGTTTTTATATCTGGGAATTTTAGCAACAGTTTCGGCCTTATCAAATTCAATGGCGTGTCTCGCGACGTCAGCATGTTCAGCTATTGCAGATCTGTAGTTTATCTGTTTCGCGTCTCGAATGTGCTCTTAATTCCTAATGGAAACTCGTCTTTTCGTTTGCCCTATGTAAACCTGTCCACAGGAGCAAGGCACTTTGTAAACTACTGCGTCCTGGTTTGGCTGCTTTATCTCGTTTGATTTACGCACCACTTGCGTCAGCTTGTTTATAGGTTGCATCACAGTTGTCACATCGTGTTTCATAACCTGCGAAATTAGTGTGTTGTTTTGACGCACTAGCCTATTTGGCTTTCACCTCGTGTAGAGTAGCCAACCCTCCGGTTTCGAGGTCGAACTAGGGATAACGTGAGTTGTTTTGGGGATTCGGCTGCATTTATTTCCACTCGAAATACGTGCGTCCGCACCTCTGGGGATGTCAGTTTGCCCATCTTCTTGGCCTAACTTGCCACTGCGCCTAACATCTTTCGCTCTTCACGTACTGTACTTCCGGTTGAGTAAGTATTCTCCTCCCCTAAAATTAGGACGGCTCAACTTCTTCTTTCCACTAGGAAAATTCAAAGTATTGTTCAATACTTAACCATGTTCACGGGATTACTTCACCACTAGTGTTGTCTCTCTGAACTAAGGCATCAATGCTCTCAATACACGCGGTGATTCGCAACTCACTGTTGTGTAACGTTAGATGCTAGTTATCTGGGGCTGACTCAACGCATCACACGGACCGGCCAAGCTGCGAGGAGGCTCTCACTGTCAGTGCAGACTACTGCCATCTTAAGGGTGTATGAATAATATTTCAGATGGTTTTCTGAGGCAAATTCATGTGCACCGATGAGTTTTCTCTTCGAAGTTAAATTCAATTTTGGTCATTTCTCAAAATTGGTGCAACGTTCGAAGCAAAAGTGAAGAAGTAATTTTTAAAATGCTCAATTATGAGATGCCCACAATATAGGCCTACTGGAGAAACACACGGCAGTAGATTTCAACACCACGGGTTCATTTTTGACCGGGCAAGACCGATATTTGAAGGGCGACATTTCGAGTCGTACGATCTCTCGTATCACAGACAGAAATAAATCAGAAACCCCTATGGATGTGGAATTGGCAGGTGAAAATCTAAAGTAAGTAGACTTCTGTTACTTAGGAAGCAAAATAAACAGTGATGGACGAAGGAAAGATGATGTAAAGAGCACGTTAGCACAAGCAAGGAAAGCATTTCTACAGAAAAGGAATCTGTTGTCATCGAATATAGATTTAGGTATTAGGAAGTCATTTTTGAAGGCCTTTGTCTGGAGAGTGGCGCTCTATGGAAGTGAAACTTGGACTATTGGTGCAGCAGAAAAAGAGGAGAATTGAAGTGTTTGAAATGAGGTGTTACAAGAGAATGCTGATCAAATGGGTAGATAGGGTTACGAATGAAGAGCTATTAAGGCGAGTGGGAGAGGAGAGATGTTTCTGGCGACAGCTGCTAGATGGCAGCACAAACGGAACGTAGAAATTGTAGAGATCTCCTATATGGCTGCATTTCAATAGCTGAGGTCATGTGAATGTATTATTTGTATTATTATTATTATTATTAATACTTGAAGCAATTTTTGTAATAAGCACAGCACATACCGTTATCTCACCCATTCCCAAGTTGCCGTACACAATGATAACACCTGATTCGTAAGACAAGCTGATATCAGATCTTCTTGTGAGGGTAGCCAAGTTCCTGACCCAGATGTGATCTGCCGTGTAGGAGCCGTGCCATGTGATCCACAGAATCTGAAACAACAGAGATCATTGCACTGCACAGGCATGAAACCTATCACCTAGTCACAGTAATCGCTGTTTAGGACATCAACAAGGCTGTTCGAAACAATTGAAACAATTCTTGCACCCCAAATGGGATAGGAACTGGGGAAGCTCATTCTAGACTTAGAGGGCTGTGGAACTATGGAAGGCTTAGAGGACTGTGGAACTGGAGAAGACTTAGAGGGCTGTGGAACTGGAGAAGACTTAGAGGGCTGTTGAAATGTGGAAGTTCATTCTAGACTTAGAGGGCTATGGAACTGCGGAAGCGCATTCTAGACTTAGAGGGCTGTGGAACTGTGGAAGCTCATTCTAGACTTAGAGGGCTGTGGAACTGGAGAAGGCTTAGAGGGCTGTGGAACTGGAGAAGACTTAGAGGGCTGTGGAAATGTGGGAGTTCATTCTAGACATAGAGGGCTGTGGAACTGCGGAAGCGCATTCTAGACTTAGAGGGCTGTGGAACTGGAGAAGACTTAGAGGGCTGTGGAACAGGAGAAGACTTAGAGGGCTGTGGAACTGTGGATGAAAGTGGAAGTTGTGAAATATTACGGTGGATAGCTCAGAAGCTCCACAGGTAAATGAAAGTGGAAGCTCAGAATAGTACATTATGCAACAAGCTTATAATGGCAATAATCTAACCACGAGTATGTTTATAAAACGAGCGAAGCGATTTTTATAATTTCCATACGAGTGTCTTAATTACCATTATAGGCGAGTTGCATACGACTGTTCATGTTCGACGATAATTATAATTATTTTATGTTCGTACGTAAATATTCATGAATATCTGTCAAGATTTCGCATGTTTTATGTACTGTACTGAACAGAGCGCATTGGTCGCAGAGAATACCATGGCCTCGTCAAATACCTCACTATGACACTAGAAGCCACGCAGTGAAATTGAAAATACTGTAGGAGGCCGTGGAAGTCAGCGCAGGCGCAATGCTAATTGGTCACACAACTGTTTCTTGAGCTCTGATTCGTGGGAGAAACTGTATCATATTGAAAACTTGTACTATAATGAGCCTCATTATAGCACAATTTTCTGACATATAATATTTACATTTCGCCGTGGTCGAACATAAAGAAAACATTACGGCGGATAGCACAGGGGCTACACAGTAAATGAGTTCAGAATGCACAGTGGCTTCCTTGGTGGAATGATACAGAGGTTTCATGAATGCCACAGTATTGGAGCTACGTGTCTCTGACCCCCGCTGTGTGTACGTAATAATTTTGAAAGCAAGCGGTTTCCTGTTTGCCTCATTACAACTTTGTTGTTAGCGTCACGCTCGGGAGAGAGCGGAACAGGCAGGACCGTACTTTTACGAGCGACATTTCTATTTTGCTCTTGTAGGTGGCGTGTCCCTTTTCTGGCGATATATAAAACTGTACTCCCTTGGTCTGCGGGTTCCATCGAGAGATGAAGTAGTGTTTCTTTGCAACTGGAATCATGTTGGAATTATTTATAATACAGGTTATAATTTAATCTTTATAATTTGGCTGAAAATAGAATCCTCAATTATCCCTATCTACAAAGAATTGTACTTTTGTCCCTCTGTCTATCTGTCTGTCTGTTCCTCTATCAATTGAAAACGAATCATCAGATTTCGTTCAAAATTTGCAAATGGCTATAAGAACATCCCGGAATAAATTTAAGGTGTAAAATTCAACAATACATGCAATGCGCTTAAGGGAACCAAGGGGTGCCTGTCGGACCAAAGGTATTTTATAGCTCTATACAGCAAGATTATTCTCATTAAATCCTGTAACGAAACATTATTTTCTTCCAATTAATTACAAAAGTTGTAAATAGGAGGCTAAACCACTGAATTTGCATGCCCCACAGGGTTTATATTTTTATTTAAGGGCGTCATCACGGGGATGGGGACTTGCAGCATCGGTGAGGCATCATTATTTCACAGTATGATCTGATAAAATAGTATTTTTCTTGCTTTTATCCATACTTTATTTTTTATTTTTTTATTTTTAATAATATGTATGTTGTTTTCGTGTACGAGTGTTTCAATATTGATTTCATTTTGAAGAAGGAGAGTTTTGGTAAATATAGCTTCAAATGTGGTTTCTAATCTTCTAATTTTTGTCGTCAAATTTCCTCCTCACGTAGAACCTTGGTTCTTATGGTGTATGGTTTTCACCTCCAGATTTGGTCATCTGGATGATTTGGTGTTCTGAATAGCATTCGTTTGTCTAGTGGCCACAAGGTGTCTCTGAACTCGTATGAGTAGTTCTTATTTAAGTGTGGGTGGACATATGGATTCTTAGATGATATTTATTATGCATTGTGGCTTTTCACCACTCTGATTATATGGGAGCTACTGAGGTATGGGTGGAGCTTAGTAATGCCATTCAGGGCACAGTCAGTGTCTGTTGGCACAGGCTAGAGTATCACCGCTGTCTCAGTCTCAATCATGGCTGTGATTATATGGGAGCTACTGAGGTATGGGTGGTGCTTAGTAATGACATTCAGGGCACAGTCAGTGTCTGTTGGCCCAGGCTAGAGTATCACCGATGTCTCAGTCTCACTCATGGCTGTGATTATATGGAAGCTACTGAGGTATGGGTGGTGCTTAGTAATGACATTCAGGGCACAGTCAGTGTCTGTTGGCCCAGGCTAGAGTATCACCGACGTCTCAGTCTCACTTATGGCTGTGATTATATGGAAGCTACTGAGGTATGGGTGGTGCTCAGAGTTGGGCAAAATACTCACAAAATGTATTTTCGATACAAAATACAAAATACTCACAAAAAAGTATTTTAGATACAAAATACAAAATACAGTTATAAAATTCCTGAAAATACAAAATACAAAATAGTATTTTAAAATACATTTCAAAATACAAAATACTTAGTAAAATATGCTTCTCTTCCATTCAAACTTTTCAAAATATTATTATTATTATTATTATTAATATTATTATTATTATTATTATTGTTATTATCGGTGATCAAGACGGGTGCGTGCATTAACGTGCAAGGCCAAAGGATTCAAATCCCACCGTCAGCCTCCATGAAATGGTACTTCCTGATGGGCCTTGGTCGCTGTTGCCCTGTTGTCATTTCGTTTCCCATCCAGCTCTGTGTTGAGGATGGCGTCAGGAGGATCATCCAGCCGTGAAAACCACTGCCACATAGAAATTTACCTCACTTTGTCCTCGAACCCACAACATGGGAAATATATACGGTATAGGAATTGTTATTATTCATTCACTCAATTTCCCTAATCGGCCAACTAGGGACCTCGATAAGCCTCATCTTACATTCTGGCATTTGTTCACTTTTCGCTTGATCCACATTGTCTTCATGAGCTCACTGTGTTTAGCACGACGTTCTTCTGTCCATTTCGCACCAGTTGTCCGTTTTTTCGTCCCGGTAAGTCCCAAACGTCTTGATGGCTGCTCTATAAAGGTTTCGGTCTTGTGCATCTTCTGCTCGTATCCCCATTTCTTTCAGATCTTTCTGGACGTTAACATACCTTGGCATTGTCGTTTTTGGTTTTGAGTCGAATATACTGAAGATACGTTTCGTCAATCGGGAGTCGATCATCCGTCGTATATGACCGTAAAAGCAAACTCTGCGTTTTCGCATTGTATCTGTGATCTTCTCTATCCTCGAGTAAATTTCTTGCCTGGATTTTCTGATGTAGATGCCATTTTTGTAGTCCGGGCCAAGTATGATGTGTAGGATCTTTCTTTCTTTTTCTCTAACTTCGCGAGTAAATATTTCTCGGGTAGGATAAGGCATTCAGATGCATATAGCGGTACTGGTTTGATGACAGTGTTGTAGTGACGAATTTTTGTGTTCATAGAAAAGCACTTTTTGTTATATATGTTGCGGGTGGTTTGAAAAGCGACTTCCATTTTCTTGCTTCTTGCTTCTATGGCTTCCTTGTCAAGGCCATTTTGCTGGATCCATTCCCCAAGATATTTAAATTTATTAACACGGTTTATCGTTCCATATTTGGTGTTTAGTTGTGCTGTATCATCCTTGATATTATTATTATTATTATCGTATGACCTAAGCTACCTCGTGGAGATGCGGCCTCGATGACGTAGTTGGTAGCATGCTGAGCTTCTATGACCAAGATAGCGGGTTCAAATCCGGCCGAAGCCATCGGATTTTTAAGAGCATTAAAAATCCCTCAGTATGCCTTCCTTCGGAGTGGAAGTTAAGCCGGCGGTCCCATGTCATAGATTTATGGCATGTTAAAGAACCTTCCACTAATTACACCTGTGTGAAGCTAAATTGTATAGGTTACGAATGTAAACAACGCTCTTAGGTTTCTACGTTCGTTGCGGTGGCGTCTAGTAGCTAAGTTCTGAACTAGGCCTTGTAGTCGTTGACGGTGGCGTTTGGCGGCAAAAGTAGGAACTATCTGAAAAAATCGAAGTTGCAGTCCACATGAATTAAAAAACAGATACACACACTAATACAGCCATCACAATTTACACCGGTTATCAGACAGATTCTACACACACCCAAAGTACACGGGGCTACATGACCGCGTTGTCGCAGCCCCTAAACTTAAGAACCAACCAATCCTTATAATGGTATAATGATGAGCACCACACAATATTTTGAAACTATAACCCCACCCTCGCATTGGTCAATCTTGGCTATACAACTGCCACAGTTGATGCTAACAAAGATATTGGTAGTTTTGCAGCATGGTGATGCCCACATCTGCCCTTCCAGGACGGCTGAGATGGGATTCGAACACACCTCTTCTCAGTTTGGCCTTCGAGGCTGAGTTTATCCCGTTCCAGCCCTCAAACCAGAAATAAATTCCTTGCCAGAGTCGGCTTCGAGCCCGGGCCTCTGTGGTGACAGCCAAGAGTGCTAGCCACTACGCAACACGTCGAACTTATATATATATAGTGTATATGTGTACTGTTTAAACAGGATGAAACTATTGAGAAAACGCTATCATTCAAAGATTATCTAACAAAGACTGCCGACAACCGCAAGACGTAGAATGACATTTTGTGGAAGCTTTGTCGTTCCACTTAGGGTCCAACACCAATATTCTCTGTTGTTCAGCTGTTGACTTCGTATAATCTGTCACTGAATACTGTGCACCAGTTCGGATAAAGAGCTAGTTGTCGTTGCGATATTGTGTTCATGTCGCCCCGTGTACTTGGGCGTGTGTGGAATTTGTCTGATGAATTGTGTTATTGTGATGGCTATATTAGTGTGTGTAGCCTATTTGTATTTCAGATAAGGATTGGGAAGGAGGCGGCCATGCTCTTAATTTAGGTACCATCCCGGCATTTGCCTGAAGTAGAAGTGGGAAACCACTTGCAGGATAATTGAGTTGCCTCAGACCAGAATTATATTTCTTGACAGATTCGTGAATCGAAACCGACCTCAGGAGTGACAGCCAAGAATAATAGCCACTGCACCACGAAGTAGTCGGATAAATAGCTCTCGTGCCAAGATAATAGGTGTACAGCTTAATAACTAAGGCCCGGAAGATCATGCAAAATCATATTTTTGCATATTTATGCATATTTTGGTTATTTTGGCACAATGCATCATATTCTTCTCCTTTGCCTGTTTAAGTGCATATCTATGCTGGAGAATAGTGTATATTTTAATTTCCTATTGTTTTGAAGCGCTTTTTGTTACTTCATGTTCAGTCGTATATTTCTATTCGGACTCCAAGAGTTTCTTGGTTGGTTAGTCAAACCTGAACATTTCCTTGTTAATGATAAAGTTGCTTTCACCTCCCTTAAATCACCCCGAGTATTTGTATATTCTGATAACTAGTAGTCTGCATTGCCAGTAAGGAAAAACCGGATTCTCCAACAACTGAAATACCTTCGTTCCATTCATTTATCACCAGTTCACAATAGGGGTTCAGCTTATGAATGACCAGGGATTTCCACAAATATTACCTGGACCTATTATCTCAAATTCCTTAATTCCAACCTTCAGTGAAATACCAAGCTGCTTACTGTCAACCACAGCAAGCACGGAGGTATGACTCCAATAAAAGCTAACGTCGTTGTTAAGTTGCGAAATTTTTTGAAAACATTTGGGAATGAATTATATTCTACCGACGATAGTGTCCTTTATTGTAAAATTTGTGAAGGAAATGTAGGGAGTTTCTGGAAAGTTTTCTGTGGCTGAACATTTGGAACCCGCCAAACATAAGAGAAATGTCGTTAAAAAAGAAATAAAAAAAGAAAAACACACATCAATTCAGCCCTTGTCAGCAAGAAGAAATTTCAGGAGACTATCACAGGATAATACTGAAATTATTTCAATACAGTCCCTTTTGCAAGTTAATATCAATTATTTTTAGCCTACTTTTCACATTTTGCAAAAATGAGGAAAAAGTCTGTCTGTCTGTCTGTCTGTCTGTCCTTCTGTCTGTCTGACTGGCTGTGTGTGTGTCCCCCCCTATCAACTCCTAAACGGCTGCAGCAATCGAAACAAAATTTGGTAGGAGTAAAGATCTATACCTGAATATCTTACGGCCATATTTTAAAATGATGTCAGTGCTACCAACTGCTAAAAAATCGCAATTGAAATTTGAGCTCCATGTTGGATATCTTGGAAAGTATGAATGGGAGCTATTTCAAAATTGGCACACGTACAGATCATAATATTTCAGTTTAATTTCCAGGAGGCCAAACATGGCAGTGTTGCCAAACTGATTATAAGCCTCCTGATAGGTCCAATTTTTAAATGCATATAACTTCTACACTATCAAGTGGAATTCAACCAAATTTCGTATGTTGTATGTGTACATAACCAGATATGACTGAGCGTATTCTTAAGACCTACCAGGGCTGCCAACTGTTAATAAATGCTCCTAATTTATTTTATCCAAATACCAATATATCAGAAAGTATGCAAGCTGACAGCTTTAAACTATGCACACATATAGTACCTGACATTCTATATTAATTTGGAGTAACTTATATACGTCAGTGCTACCAACATGATTCTAAGCCTGCTGACAGGTCCAACTTTAAATACATGTAACTTCCATACTATCATTTGGATTTCAACCAAATTTCGTATGTGCTATGTGTACCATAACAGATATGACTATGCGTATTCTAAGGAGCAACCAGGGCTGCCAACTGTTAATATGTGCTGTCCCTATTTTTGTTACCCTAATATCAATATATCAGAAAGTATGCAAGCCAATAGCTCTAAACGTTGCACACATATAGTACCTGGCATTCTAGACGAATTTGGAGTAACTAATATACGTCAGTGCTGCCAACATGATTCTAAGCCTGCTGATAGGTCCAATTTTAAAATGCATGTAACTTCTATACTAACTAATGGATTTCATTCAAAATTGGCACAACAATAGATCATATTATTTCAGATTATTTCTGACCAATACATGCATGACATTGTTGCCAACATGATTTTACGCGCGCTGTTAGATCCAATGTTTAACTGCATGTAACGTCCATGCTATTCATTGGACTTCAACCAAATTTTGTATTTAGTACCTTAAGAGACGGAACTAAGAATATATTCAGTCATCAGGGCTGCCAACTGTAGTGCTCTATTAGGATACATTATGCCAGGTATACAGTATTTCGAACTAATTGGAAATTTCGATATTAGCAACTTAATTTCGTCATTATTCTAGATAGGTTCATATTCTGTAGAATAATCATTGGCATGAAAAGTAGGATGTATAGTTCTTCACGGAACTTCTTGTTTATTCTGAATTCACTATGTAAATATTGTAAAATTATTTTCATTTTTTTTAAATCAATGGGTATTTTAATTGTATACGAGTTATACTTAAAAATGAACATAATAAAATAATTATTGATGGTAAGACTGCTTGAGGATCCATAAAATAATATTTCCTACTATTTTGAACTGTTTCTTAGTTGAGATGTTTAAAAAAAAAGGTGTATGCCCTAGTTATATGTCCGTCTGTTCATATTTTCTTTATAGCGCTGTCAGGCAAACAGTGAGGCATTTCATTCAGACTACTCTCTGATATCCTAAAATGGTGATGTAAGAAATCAGCACCACGGGACACTACAGTCAATTGACTCAACATGTTTAATTTGTACATTCCGTTATAAATTATCCTTTGTAAGTAATACCGTACCGGTATGCCACAAAAGAATAAAAAACATAATTAATGAACGAAGTTGGGTCATTTATAATTATTAACAACCAACCAACAACGGCAGCTGGTGCCCAGATGTCTGTGGTCTCGGTAGACGTGGGTCGAACCTCACCGCCGGCCGTCCGTGAAATAGTTTTCCGTGGTTTCCCATTTTCAACTACAGACAAATGCTGCGACGGCACCTTCGAATGTGCCACGGCCGCTCCCTTCCAAATCCGTGCTTATTTTCATTCACCTTCATTCATATCATCTCTCATTAACTCCTCTCATGAGGTTGGCACCGGGTGAGTTAGCCGAGGTCGTTTCGGCATGACTGCTGGCAGTCGCTCACATCCGGGAGGCGAGGAGGTTCGAATACCCCGCCGGCAACCTTGAAGATGGTCTTCTGTGGTTTCCCATCTTCCTTCCAGGCAATTGCCGGGGTTGGTCCCTAACTATAGGCCACAGCCGCTACCTTCCAACTCAACTCCTCGTCCTTGTACATTCCCACTTTCCTCCCCAACGGTACTTGTAACTCACCCATTGGGTGTCCGTCTCGAAGTAGCTACAAAAACTGGCGAGCCGAACATGTCCTCGGACACTCCCGGCATAAAAGCCATACGCTAAAAAAAAATGAGGTTGGCGACAGGAATGACATCCGACTGTATAAACTATCCACCATAAGGACGCGAAAATATATATTATCTCATTTCCGTCCCAGTTGAAACAGGAATCATACGCATTATAGTTATTATTACCGTATTATTATGGTCATCTTATCACTACCGACAGCGGTCACCCGCTAACGCACAGCGCTAGGCAATGTGGCCATGCTCCATGTGGACTTGGTAGACGTGGGTTTGAACCCCACCGTCGGCCATCTTGGAAATGGTTTACCGTGGTTTCCCCACTTTCAATTCTAGGCAAATGTTGGGACGATCCTTCTGACAGGCCACGGCAGCTTCCTTCCACATCCTTGCCCAGCTTCATTCATCTAGATCTCTCATTAACTCCTCTCATGTTGGTGTCAGGAAGGGCATCCGGTCGTAAATACATCCGCCACATAGCGTTTCATCGCATCTCATCCCCGATCCCGTTAAATAGGTAAAAGTAAGGGGTAGACATACATCGTCATCCATCCTTATCGTAGAGGGTGTGGTGGAGCAGCGGTCAAGCTGTTGGCCTCTCACCACGGCGGAGTGGGTTCAATTCCCAGTCAATGCTTGTGAAATGCCATATTCAGTGATTCGGATTCCATGTAAAAAGGAGGTCCCGTGGCTCATGATCTCGAGATTAACGGTCACGTAAAACTACAATCTTCCTTCTTCCTTCCATCCTTAACGTATGCAACTACTGTATTCAAGACAAATACAGAGATCCAAGTTTCTTTTTCTGGCACTGACAGGGCATCTGCTCAATCCTAGACCATAATAAATACAGCCATGCATACTATTACAAAAATCACACAAACACAGGTTATCAGACATATTTAACACACACCCAAATACATCGGGCTGATGATCAAGATTTATTAACAACAACCATCATATTTATTTTCGTCTGGCTCGTGGTGCAGTGGCTAGCAAACCTGCGAAGAGCGGAAGTGGTTTTCCTCTTATACTTCAGGAAAATGCCGGGATGGTTCCTAACTTAAGGCCACTGCCGTCTCCTTCCCCAAATTAAATATAAACCCACTACGGTACTACTACAACATTGACCCACAATAACACGGTTATGAATGATATATATATATATATATATATACATACACACATAAGTACACGGGACAAAATGATCACGATGTGATACAAGCTCGTCAAATGAAAGAACAGCAACTTATTTGTCAATTCAAAGTTTTATACAACTCTTACACTACTCTTACGGGAGACAATTGCCGCATTTTGTACAGCCCTTATGTGAGCACTTCCAGGAATTTTCGAACAATACTAGTTAACAGGTTCAGACAACCTCATGCGTTTGGGAATTTCATACTACGTAGCTTGAGGCTACTGCTTGTGGAAAGGTTTCCAAGATCAAACACACTGATAACAGAACATCGGGAGACATCCTTCGGAGATTTTGTTCTAAATGCATCCTAAATAAATAGCATTGCACATGGTCTTACTAGGTCGCTTTATTGCTGGAAGAGTTGTATTGATCTAAAACTTAATGTCTACCAATTGACTTAAATTATTAAAAGCGAAAATAATGGAAGATAAAACTGAAAATTACCTAATGCAGTGATTGTATTTTGATTGTATTTTATGTATTTTGAAAATACAAAATACTCATGAAAAGTATTTTCGATACAGATACAAAATACATGTTCAAAAATGTATTTTCGATACAAAATACAAAATACAAAAGTATCGAAAATACGTATTTTAAATACATGTATTTTCGATACTGCCCAACTCTGGTGGTGCTTAGTAATGACATTCAGAGCACAGTCAGTGTCTGTTGGCACAGGCTAGAGTATCACCCATGTCTCAGTCTCACTCATGGCTGTGATTATATGGAAGCTACTGAAGTATGGGTGGTGCTTAGTAATGGCATTCAGGGCACAGTCAGTACCTGTCGATCATGGGAAAGGTTCTGCTCATAAGGTTAGTACTGCTGTTCTGACTCAGTGAGGAAAGTACTGACAAACTACCTCACTCCTCATCTTGGCTAGTACGCCTCAATATAGCGCTACCTTGGTTTTCTTTGTGTATCTACCCACCACATAACCTAACAGCGGTGCTTTTTGAGGATCCAACCAGCCTTCGGGCTGACTACCGAACATACACATTTTTATTTGGTATTCGTTATTTCCCTAATCAAAAGCATATATGATTATGAAGCTGGGATTCCAAGCGTTTATCTGCGGACTGCCATTGTCCTCTTGAAATTTTGCTGTTTGACAAAACACGCAAGGCTAATACAATAGGAAAAGAAAAGTCATTGATCCTTAAAATGTATTAGTTAGGTTAATAATGCATACTAAGATGAAAATAGGCTCCTTGAATATTCAGTTATATTAGCGATATTTCAGGATTAATCTATTATAAGCCACAAACAGTATAGAGTTGTCGTACTCACCTACTTATTAACTGCACAATTTTTGATCTGATAAAAAGCATGCTCAAGGACTTTGAGTTGCAGTAATATTGCTCATTATAACAACGACCTTCCTCCGGGTTGCACACAATACCAATATCCAATTGTGATTCCGAGCAACGCCGGGCCTAACAGCTAGCGTTTGGTATAAGGCTAGTAATTTTACGATGGTTGAGAAACAAAAAACTACTTTGCCTTTGAATCCTTGAACATGTTTGGTAATCACGTGAATAGAGTAGCCAAGTTTCCATGACTGCAGTGGATTCAAATCCTGAGCAGGACTATATAAAATTCATTCTACGCGAATAGTGCAATGTGAGGGCGATATGCATTTCAAGCTGCTTACAGAGCACTCATGTAAGGAGACTGCTTTGGCCGACACGATCACCAGAGTCAGACCTGCAACGATAGGCCTGTCCTCCATTGAGTATGTTTGGGATGACGTCTCGTCAGTCAGGCCTGCAGAAATTATGGACAACTACCATGTACGACCGTCACTGTGGGGACACGTGCCTCGAAAATTTAAACTTGAAATGTTGATAAAGTTCCCGAGAGAATTACATTATTTAAATTATTCATGATGGTTCCCTATTGATATGCTATAATTGTTAATAAAGAGAATTAGTAGGGGACAGTAATAGCGCTAATAGTGATTAATAAAATTATGAAATTATGTATAAACTATTTCTAATAGAAAAATTATATTAAGATGCATTTAAGGTGGTTTAATATTGGATTTAACAGCTAAGTAATCTGTGAGAGTGTCAAATAAGATATTTGTTTCGAAAATGATTTCATTAAGATTCACTGGGTCTGGAATTGTGTGTGCTGTGTTGATTTCCATGGATCCCAGAACGATCATCATAGTACCTTTGTTAGTGTAATGTAAGATTTCTAAATCATTATCTATGTTTGTGAATTTATGGCCTGAATCTTCCAAATATCATATTTGACACTGTCACAGATCACTTAACTGTTAAATCCAATATTAAACCACCTTAAATGTTTCTTAATATAATTTTTCTATTACAAACATTTTATACATCATAACATAATTTTATTAATCACTATTACAGACCCCTACTAATTGATTACCATTACATTTCCTAGGTTTAATTTCCACTTTGTACGTTTTCTTTTTCCCCGAAATTTATCTTTTCACAGTAGCGCTCCATTTGAATTTACTTCCTTTTCCAGAACTAGCACTGACGTTATTACATTTCTTACTACCATCTATTTGAGTTTTTGTACTTTACTACACCCATAACTTTTTAAACAATAGGCAAATCATTTTCTAAATGAAACACTGACTTAACCTCAAGTAAGTTATCGTATTTATTAAATTTATATTCATTCAATGTAATTTAAATTAGAATTGCATAATGATTTTAATCAATGATGTGAACATAATATAGGTTATAAAATTGCATTTCATACCACGGGAAGATTGTATATATGACAGTTACGAAAAAGAAGACATAACCATACACTACTTGGCAAGTTATGTGGAACTATGCCATAATTCCACTACAAAGATCCCGTTTTTGTTGTTTTCAGAACGTTTTGATGAATGTAGAATTGCCACCTATCCACATTGGGCATTCTCTCAAATTCTTATAAGATTTATACCGAATTCTCCATCCTTTACAACACGGTTATTCCATGCCGACGCAATATCTGGTTGGCACCTATCCAAATTTAAACTCCGTAAGATCTTACTCGCTCAAGCGCTGAGCTCAATTATTTATTGATTTTTAAATTATTTATTTGTGTATATTTTTTTTTTACCAAGCTTGATATTTATTTACACTTACCATTAATATTTATTATTTTCTAATTGCATTTTTGAAGAAATATTGTAAAAGACCAATATTGAATGTTATTTTATTTAATACTGCATTGTGAGGATGTCCATTTTAGTGCTATATTTCACTTTATTACAATTTTTATCTTAAACATTCCACTTCTTATTAAGTATAGGCCTATATTATTTCATTTTAATTCTTAATTGATTTTCATTTATTTTCAGCTGAAGATGACCTCATCGTAAGGTCGAAATATGTCCAATATATTTGTCGAGTATTGATTAGGCGTATAATTTTAAACTTTTAAGAAATTACAATTTCAAAATGAATAAAGAAAAATAAAAGAGACAGTCAGTCTAAAAGACTGGACTTTATATAATTTTAAATGCTACAAATGCTGAAAAATGCTAGAAATGCTGGAGGCTTCGATCGAGCGCGCGGTGAAAGGAGGGAGCTGGCTGGATGACGTCACGCTTGCCGTGTCGTTGCCGTCTCGTAACGCCAGGGCTCACCAGTGAACTCAGTACACATGCACCAAGCGGTACTGTGACGTCACACACCTCAGTGCATTCTCGGTACATTTCGTGACGTCGCCGTCGACTAGATAATTTAACTCATTTGAGTTACTTCCATAAGACAATGGCAATGCAGGAGCTCTTACCGTACGGTAGAAGGCGTGCATCACCCCAGGGATGGGGATTTGCTCCATGTGGTTGGCAATGACGTGCGCCCTGGCTCTCTCCAGCAAGTGGTCCACAAATTGGTTGGCCGACGCTGTAAGCGCGTGAGCTTGCAGCCTGCAACATTCCACATATCCTCATAGTTGGTGGTGTGTAGCCACTTCGCAGCCCAGTCTGGGTATTATTGTTATTTATTTTCGTAGGAGACTTCTGCTACTTAGGAAGCAAAATAACCAGTGATGGACGAAGCAAAGAGGATATAAAAAGTAGGTTGGCTCATGCAAGGAAATCATTTCTACAGAAAAGGAATCTGTTGACATCGAATATAGATTAAGGTATTAGGAAGTCATTTCTGAAAGCCTTTGACTGGAGCGAGGCGCTCTATTGAAGTGAAACTTGGACTGTTGGACCAGCAGAAAAGAAGAGAATTGAAGCGTTTGAAATTTGGTGTTACAGGAAAATGATGAAGATCAGAAGGGTAGATAGGGTTACAAAGGAAGAGGTAGTTAGTTAGTTAGTTATTGTTGTTTTAAGGGGCGGAACTACGAGGTCATCTGCCCCTCTTAACACAGATTAAAGAATGCACATTTGGAATTGAATTTAAAATTTTGAGGTGGACACCTAAATTTAAAAAGACCAAAAATTAATAAAACAAAAACAAATTATAAAAATAAACGAAAATTACGGGAAAACAAAACATTATCATTCAAAAATGTACAAGTCGTTAAGTCAATGTTCACTGGAGAACTTAGATTGCTGGCCCTAACCCACTCTCACTTATAAAGCGAACAACGCGATCAGCAGTGTCATCTGCAAACCAAGGTTTCTTCGTAAGTCAGCAAGATCCACACACTCGGTTAAAATGTGGGCCACGGTGAAAACGGCTCCACAGGTACAAAGTGGGGGGGGGGGGTCTTCCCTTCTCATCAGATAAGAGTGGGTGGATCTTGTATGACCTATCCTTAGCCTACACAAAATGACGGACTCTCTCCGTGACCGGAAAGAGCTCCGCCACACGCGAGTAGTTCCCTTGATCGCTCTCAGTTTACTGGGCAGTGGGTCAGCTAGCCACTGACTCCCAAAAAGCCAGAACTTGAAGGCGTAACTGAGAGCGAATATCTCTAGCGGGTACCTCCATTGGTCGAGGTGGTAGTGATACCGCCTCTTTTGAAGCTTGATCAGCTAACTCATTTCCCGCAATTCCCATGTGGCTTGGAAGCCACAGAATGGTGATTCGAGTGTCAGCTAGGCACAGCCCGGCTAGTAGGTCGTGGATTCGCTGCACTAGGGGGTGTTGCGGGAAACATGTTGCAATTGACTGCAACGAACTCAAAGAGTCGGTACACACGAGAAAGTGGATTCGAGCATCCTGTAGTGCAAACTGCAGAGCTTCATAGATGGCAACGAGCTCCGCAGTAAACACACTACAGGCCTCAGGCAAAGAGATCTTGGTATTTGCACCATCAATAACATAAGCACAACCCACCTTCTCGTCCACCTTCGAACCATCCGTGTACAGAATGCCAGCGTCCGGAAATTGGTGAACTATGCTGTGGAACTGCCTCCGATAAACGGAGGCATCCGTGTTCACCTTAAGACCTCGGTGCAGATCTAACCTAATTTCCGGACGCGGGACTTGCCACGGAGGCACCTCACTAGGTGTCTGGATCATACAGGGACCTACAGCCACTCCTATTTCAGTACACCAGCTATCAAGTCTAATACCAACTGGCCGAGTGGCACGAGGATTGGTTGGCGTACCCCTGGTGGTTTTGGGTACTGAAGAGAGCTTGTTAGCTCGGGTGTTGCGGCATTTGACGCACATTGGCACGTTGGATGTAGGGTGTTGTAGCTATGTAGAGATGAAACGATTAGCTCAGGACAGCGAGGCATGGATAGCTGCATCAAACCAGTCAATGGACGGATTACTCAAACAACATTTACAGTAAATCATACTGGAAGGTCCCACATACATATTTCATGCTTCAATGCCACAATTTACACCTACATTTGTTTTTAAGATATGTACATGTTTTGCACAGATATTTGCATGATTTACATATTTACAATATTAAGATAGCAAATGTTTCCCGTTCAGTCACGCAGCGAGACAATCAATCACTCATACAGAAAATTATTTATTATGAACGGCCTGAATTTCCGAAGTGGTAAGATCTTGGCATCCCCTGGTACGAGCAACGTTGTGGGCTTGAGGTAGCGAGGCTCTGCACACATTACTCGTGTTAATAATGCTAATTTACATTGCTTTGGTACGCTCGGTGGACAACATGACGTCACTTGGTACAGTTCACGTCCAACGAGAAATAATGACCCTGGTGCACTTTCGTGACGTCAGCAACTTCCTGTAGGTTTATGTATGACGGGAACATAAGCCGTATTGACTACAAGATGCTGAAAATCACAGAATTAGAGCATTGTACTTAACCCATATCATATCAGTAAATCCAACATAACCATGGCTTCTGGCAAAACATACATGGTAATTGCAACTCAAGTCTTACACTGATCAATCTTATGAAGTCAAATACTGCGCCACAATTTACTTATTTATCCATTAGATGTACAATTGAATAACACCATGCGCATGCTACACAATGGCTTCCTATTCTCAGCCACATCCCACCACCACATTTGCAGCGATGCAACATATTGATAAGAGAATATAGACAGATCCAGACCAACTAACAACTACCTATCCATGGAGACATTGCTGATCTACATGTGAAACGATTACGTTCAAGACATCCACCTATCTGCACACCGGAGAATCTTGCAACTAACAAATTCAACCTGACTGAGAGATGGTCTTCTGATTGGAATTCGTTTGCCCCTCCAGAGAGTTCAGTAATGCCATGCATAAACTGAGAAGGTGCCAGGGTTCACTCAGCCTAGAAAGACCTGGTAAAAATTAAATAGAATCCGGACCAATTACGGTGTATGCGGGGATCTCCTGTACATCATGTTGCGAGTGCGGTGCTGAAAGGCAGACTGTTCGGCACCTAGTTCGAGAATGCCCACAAACATCTTACAGTGGTGAATTCAGCGACTTCTTCCTAGGGACACCACAGGCTCTTCATTACGTTTCTAAACTTGATGTCAAATTATAAATAATTTTCATGTTTGCCATACGATAAATAAAACTTATCTTTAATCGTTGTAGTTGATCACAAGGTACTACTTTTATATACGATACATACCGAATGTTACTTTATGCATCTTCAATACCTGTGCAGAACATATAGAGACTTTCCGCATACTATCTTCGCATATGCCACACCGTCAACAACCACATTAATTCGATCTGTACCCCAATTAATTCAACAACCTATATAAGTATAGTTTAGCGCTACGCTTTATCATAAGTCCGTTCATTTAATGCTTTATATTTGGGTGATGAAGGGACTAAACTTGTTCATTAGTCCCTGACATTTACCAAGAACTTTGTTAATATTTTTTAAATTTTGATTCAGGCAGAAATATATACTTTTTTATAAAAACTGTATAAGCACATAAATACGGAACCATTATGAGTGATTTAAGTCATATAATATAAGACATAGGCTATCCCTACTAACATATTGTGCTACTGATCCTAACCTTGACAGCTCACTAATCGCAACCTCCAAGATCCCACTCTAACAGCAGACAACTTACACCCGTAGCTCTAAGTTCAGTAGACGGAGGTCCGAACAGGATACTAGTTTACCTCCGTATTGGAATTTCACAGGAGAGGAGGCTATCATCACACGTAATGATGCCTAGAGAGGTGCATATCCTCAGGAAGAATACTAGGGCTCTAGTTTCCCGTTGCTTTTAGGCGTACAGATTAGCCATTTTATTAGTTAACTTAAGTGTCTGGGTAACACTTTGGGAGTGATGAACCAATACCTTTGTAATGAATAATAATTGTGAAAATGATGACATAATAGATGTTGTCTCCCCCGCTGTCTATAACCCACCCCCTCATTGTAACATAACTTATAAAGGCGACCATTGTGGGCGTGATTTATAGGATAAATAAAATGTTGCCAACCACACGCATACGATACCATGCGGTCTTTGTTTTATATTGTCCTCCGTTCGCTTCGTTGTGTTTCTACCATGTTAAGAAGGCTTTACATAAAAAAAGACCTAGCCTGGGGCTTGTAATACAAGCAGTAGACACTAGTCAATAGTTTCTCGCTCCACTTCCTAAGCCGGTAGTTTCTCGGTACGCATGACCTGTGCCTGTGTGCGTCTGGGTAACAATTGAAGACACCTACAGCGCCTCTTTTAGTAGCAGTTGAGCAACGACAAGCGATGGCAATTGCCGTCGTAGAATGAACAATAAGTAACGACCCCCGGAATGTGAAATACTAGCGGACCCGTACGAGCAATATCGCATGCTCATCAACCACACATCCCCGGCATCCCTACTGCCAAAATGCGAACTGAACAGCAATGTTGTCGCGTATTTTCCCGACAGCAACAGAATTTGAAAATCACGCACTTCTTACAAAAAAAATATTTATGAAATTAGATTGCAATTCGTCATTGCTAATGTCATTTGGGTGCTGAGTCCATTGATTGACAGCTTAGCTGCAACACTCACCGGTTATTAGATATTTATGAAATTATACGATTTGAGTACTCATTCCTTTGATTTACTGTTGCTGAAATCCCCGCAAAATGATAAAGGGAAGACCTCAGAATGTTAAAATGATATGAAACAGGCGTCACAGCGGCCAAAATGTGAAATGGACAGCAATTATGGAGCTTCTTTTCCTACAGAAACAGTATCTGCAAGTCGCACACTTCGTACATATTTTTAAAAGTCATTTTTTAGAGAAATTATAGACATTTATGAAATTCGAGTGCAAATTGTCACTGCTAATGTCTATTCTCTTTCATTTGAATGCTCTTTTGTCACGATAGGTCGCTTGTGAGAGATCTATACTACTGAAATAATATATATATATATATATATATATATATATATGATAATATATATACTGTATGATAAGCTATATTATCCAAATGCAAGAGGTCAGCCCCCCCGTTACACCACGACACAACACGCACCTGACGAGTCTGTTGTCTGCGAGACTCACCGTGACACAAGCTTGCCACGGTGGGTGAGTGGATATCGTGTCGGTCTACTAACCCCAAGATTGCAGGTTCGCTCCTGGCCGTGGTAAGTGATTTTTGAAAGGCGGAAAAAATACGATACGCATGTCATACGTTGTTGGCTTGTCAAAGAACCCATTTGAATTCAGTAGGCCGAGTTCATTATGGCAAAATTAATCTCGGGAGTTTCCGCCAACACAAAGTTCCTCATTTCTCTACTAGAAAGCGCTATAGTGTTCAAGGAGCTTAGATATCTACCATCTAACCTCCGTGACTTTCATAGTCAAGGAACAACGAAATTCGACATGCAAGCTACCCTCTGGGTGTCAAATAACAAAGCTTGCACCCGGCACCCGAGACCATACGATATTATTATTATTATTATTATTACCGTGACACAACACAAAATGGGCAGTACAATAAACATTGATAAAATCATACAAACAAACGGAGTCCTACAAGGCGACCTTTTAAGCCCCACGCTGTTTAACATCTACACAGCTGATGTAACAAGCATCATAGAAGAAAATTCAACAACAGATATAATTCTATATGCAGATGATATGGTGATAGGATCGAAGAAAATAGAGGATGTCAAGATACACTACACTGATTAGAGATTTGGGCAAGAATACATGACATGGACATAAATAAAGAGAAGGCAGTACAAATGACATTTCGGAATGGTGGGAAATCAACAGCTAAAAATGCTCTAACTCTATTCAATGAGACTCTTCGGGGCGTAGGACACTATAAATACCTAGGAGATACGATACAGACAACTTCCTTCAGTAGGCACATCCAGGATATAGCAGCGGCAGCTATCCGAGCCTCTTACAATATTCCGAACATAACAAATTTATCGACGAACACAGCGATGCAGTTATTTAAAACGGTAGTGGCACCAGTCGTTGCATATGAAATTGCATTAATTTGGGAAAAACTCAAGCTAAGCGACTTGAAAAGACTTGAGAAAGTCAAGACATTGTTCATGAAACGAGTATTAGGAGTTGCAAAACAGCGCCACCACTGCTAGTTTATGAACTAATGAGGGAGACCTACTTTATAGAGGATGTTAGACTACACCACTGGCTGCCATCTATAGGACCCTACCAGGATCTGGTTAACATTCGAGAAAAAAAATAAAATGGAGATAGAAATGGAGTTCTACCACCTCAGCAATGATGGATGACGGATGGAAGAAGGAATGCCAGTCCCAGAGACATGTTATCACAAGAACTGCAATTCACGGATTCCATCACAAGATATATGCAATATCAAAACATACCATAAACCGACTGAAGATTGTCAATGTGTGCTGTGCGGGCAGACCTGTGGCAAATATCACATATTGAGATGCGTTAAGAGGACAATATCTCTTACAGAATATAGCAAAGAATAATCTGCTATTTTAGATATATGTGTAAATTAATGCTCAACTCGAGCGCACTTTTCTTGTTAATAATAATAATAAACATCTCTACGAGAATGGAGTGACACCATTTCAGTCCAACTAACAACAATATACATTAATTGTTGAGAGTAGATATTCCTCCCTTTTCATAACTTTCACGAGGCAGATGACTGAAATTGTATTATTTATGATTCGCAAACCTTTCTGGGAGTCATTAGAACTTGATTACAAATTAAATTGTCACTGCTGCACTGGAAATATTTCTTTTATTATGTAAATAAAGCATTTTTGTTAGCGTTCATTTCATGGTCGGCGCCATCTTACATTGACGTCAGCACCCGTTGCCAAAATGCCCGATACAAAATTCACCACGCGACACGTGAATAATGAAATAAAAGGCAAATCCATTGGCCTGGATAAAGATTATTGATGCGTAGTCACTGTGAGTGACAAAACCCAGGGGTGTTTATATTAGCTAACGTGGCCCGCATTGGTGTGGACGTAAATATTGGTCTGCCGGATGCGATATAGTACCGAATGCGTGGGGTTGGCAATACGGTGCATGACGGTACATGATGCTAAAATGGCTGAAACAGCTGGATTTTTGCCTATATAAGTCGTGTTCATATTTGGGATGGTTGGCTGGGTCTCAGTCATCAGAGGAGTAAACATCCATTACCACATCATCTCCAGATATTTTCCAGGACTATTAATTCAGGTAAATTGTGTTGTGATAAAAAGATGCCTCTGCATTTAAAGGCAAAGGCCTATCAGTCTGTGGTACGCCCAGCAGCCATCTATGGGACTGAATGTCGCCCTATAACCAAACAACATGAGCAAATATTGAATACAATGGAAATGAAGATGCTCCGATGGTCGATGGGGCTGACCCGATTTGACCACGCAAGGAACACAGACGTCCGGCGAAGATTTGGTGTTGCACCGATAGTCGAGAAGGTGAGGGAGGCTCGTCTACGCTGGTACGGTCACGTCATGAGAAGACAGAACAACTCAGTTGGCAAAACAGCACTCCACATCAACCCAGGTGGAACAAGACCACGTGGAAGACCTGCAAAGCGGTAGACTGACAACATCAGGGCTGACATGCACGCCGTTGGTCTAACACCAGAAGATGTCAACGACCGAAAGAAGTGGAGGAGATATAGCAAAATAGCAGACCCCGCAAGGGATTAATGCTAGGCCGAAGAAGAAGAAGAAGAAAAATTTGGTTGATTTCAGTAGTTTAAGAATTTTACAGAAGGGAGTAGCTAGTGTAAAGTTTAACGCAATATATTAATTTATAAGAGTACATTGAGGCTACCTTTTATTTGCGTTCCATAGCGCTAACATGGTAATCCAAGCTAACTCTTGTCGAATTCAGTGTATTTCCACGGTAACGAGAATTATTGTTAGCTTCAACAAGTGATTGTTGTGATTGATCTTCAATCAGTGATGCCAAAACTACAGTCCTGTTTGCACAGTAGCGAGTGGCATGCACCTCACTCCTCACGCCCAGTCCTACGTGTCAGTTAGCTGAGGGCTCGGTTCGATTCCCGGCTCTCTCAAGGCATTTATTTCTGGATTGAGGTCGTGGAACATGTAGGCTACCAGTTCAGTGGGCTCCAGCATAAAGGGTTCCCTTGTAGAGTGATGGTTGCTTGGTTCCTCAGTTTAGGGGCTGCGACAACGCGGTCATGTAGCCCCGTGTACTTTGGGTGTGTGTAGAATCTGTCTGATAACCGGTGTTAATTGTGATGACTGTATTAGTGTGTGTTATCGGTTTTTTAATTTAAGTACAGACTGCAACTTAGAATTTCTCAAATAGTTCCTACTTTTGCCGCCAAGCGCCACCGTCAACGACTACTATGCCAAGTTCAGAACCTAGCTACTAGACGCCACCGCAGTCGGCTCTTGGCTACGAACGTAGAAACCTAAGAGCGTTGTTTACATTCTTAACCTATCCAATTTAGCTTCACACAGGTGTAATTAGTGGAAGATTCATTAACATGCCATAAATCTATGACATGGGACCGCCGGCTTTACTTCCCCTCCGAAGTAAGGCATACTGAGGGATTTTTAACGCTCTTAAAAATCCGACGGCTTCGGGCGGGTTTGAAGGAAGCTGTGTGTATCACAAGAGGGTTGGAGGAAGTGATGGTACAGATGATGCGGAATGTAGCAAACCTGCTGCGTCCTTGAGGAAAAATTAGAGTTAATGTTTACTATAACTTTGGTGCAAGGACAGTCACACTCAAAATTTAGTAGCCTACATGGCTTTGTATTATGGATAAGATAATCCGTCTTAGTCAGGTTATTTACGCCTAGAGTTCAGGAATTTCTTTTCTTTTCCGCGTTAAGCAGTTTTCCGGTTTACAGTGTTATTTTACATAGGAAATACCTGCGTTCCGAATTTCGTTTTCCGTTTGTCCAGGTTTCCGGTATATGAAGAGTCCGGTATTACTGTATAATACACACCTGTACTCGTCCATAATCTCGTGATCTGGAAGCAGCCGCGCCAAGGGAGCAGACTCCAGAAGCTCGTTCAGTTCTTTCCCGAGGAAAATGTTCAGTTTGTGATAAAGATTGTCTCTCAACTTGGCTGCCACACTGGTCTCTGCGGGACATAGCAAAATACAATACCTCAAACAAGATATCGGACACATCAGGTAAACAAATAGTAGGCCTACATTATGCAACGAGCCTATAATGGCAATAATTAAGACACGAGTATGTTTATAAAACGAGCGTATCCGAGTTTTATAATTTCCACACGATGGGTAGTTTATTGGCTGAGGAATAACCCACCCACCAAGGGAAGATGATTAAGAGAAGGAAGTAGATTTTGGATTGGAGAAAAAAGGATAGAAAAATAGGAGGAGAGTCCCACAAAAGTTATGAATTTGACCTTCAATACATTTAAAGGTGGTTGCAACCGCAAATCCGTGCTCGGATACCTAAAGTGGGTACGAGCTTGGTCGAAGCTGACGGGAACCGCAGCTAAGACTTGGGCAGTTTGCCAGAGAGAGGCTGTAGTGTATTTCCTCCCAAGCACGAATAAAAGTACTATAGGGAAGGGTGATGGTCTGGCCAGACAGATAGTAAAAAGCTTTATTGAGTATGAACGAGGGCATAAACCTAGGAAGAGCTAGGAAAGCCAGGATCCTGCCTAACTGTAGTATCAGAGAAATGATGAATCCAAAAACAAATATTTAATTTATTTAACAATTCAGGAGAAATTAATATTTTTGACAATTAAATATTTTGCAATCTTGTTAACAATTTGGGGTCGCAGACCTCCAACAACATTCAGAAATTGCTCCAGGCAAATAACAATTCTTAAGGTTTTAAACCTAGTACTAAAACCTTGATAAGATTTTAAAAAGGCAATGAAATGATTAAAGTTTAAACATTAAATTGAGTACAAGGAGTGTACTATAAGAAATTTCTGAAAGAACATTCTAGAGAGAATAACAAATTCGAAAATAACAACAAGGAAAACATAAAGCAAAAAATAGAAGTTACTACAACTTCTTATATTTAAACAGAATTACTTTATGAGAATTATACAAAAGAGGGCAGGTCACTTACTGTGAAACCTGAAGAGGTAATTAACAAGAAGGTTCTAGACTTCCTATGTTTAATTAGAAATCACGAGCCAAATGGGGCAGTTTACATTTCGTGAGACCTAACAATAACTCACTCAAGAGTTGAAAGAATTGATTTCCCTAATTTGAAGGGAGAAACAATGTAAGTTTGAAACGTGTGCTGGACACGTAATTATACAGAGATTAATTAATTACACATGAGAAAAAATGGGAGGGCACATCTATAGATTGACACCTCGTTGAAACAGACCTAAAGTTAAAAATTTATTACGGATTGTTAGTAAGAGGTTTAGGAAAGAGAGATGGGGATTGAGGAAAAATGTTCCTGGCCTTGTTTGAATATAAACGGACGATCGCGACGCGGTAGAAAAGTTGAGCAAGCACTGGTTTTCACTATAGTTCGTTGAAATATATGAGAAGTTCACGGTATAAACACGAGAGTTTATGACAAAAAAAGTTATTGCAATGATGAAAATATCTGGTTTCACTAGGTAGGCGAGAGTCTATTTCTTGAGAAAGTTGTAAATTACAATTAAATGTGCCATAGAAAATTCCAGCGGTGGACGAAAATTCACTATTGTAGTAATTTAGAAGTGAGATTCTTCAATTTTAAATAGCATTCTCACAAGTAAGTGAGAAATACATGACGGCAGGACTTGAAGATAAAGTACAAGATCTGGAAGGTTCCAGAACGATCTTAGCAGAAAAATGGGGCTAATGAAAATCCAACGGAGGAACTAGCTTGGTGAATTATAGACAGCGGGTATTTAG
>CAMPQE020000336.1:0-28228 GCA_946902985.2 Meconema thalassinum | reverse complement strand
CCATGCCTTCTTATCAAAGAACAATAATACTTTGACTTCCCTTTAAAATGCGGAACTCCCTTCGCACGAGCCTTCTTCAGAGCTCTACAAATCCTCATATAACAGTATATATGGCATAAACAATTATCATCCACTATGTTAAACAATAACCAAAAACGGATTAATTGTTATTAATATATCTTCTGTATGAACTACTCTCAAATAATGGCATGACCCTCAGTATCATTCCACATGACTACTGAACTACAATTATACATGCTTAAGTTCTTCAAACGAAACTTCCAATTGTAATGAACGATATTAGACAGTCGTGATTAACCTCCTAAAGTTTACTCCACAACAAGATAATTAACTGTTAACTCGTCTGTCGCAAATACATGTAATAAAAATAATACTCCTGTCTCACCTCACTTGTCAAGCTTTAAATTGTTTTTCGTTGTAATATCATGTCCACAAAATGACGTGATGTTACACAAATAGTGTAAAATAACACACATGTTATTTATAATGTCAAATAGAATTCAATCTTGACCGGGATAAACTAGCTTTGAATTCCTAGCCAAAGATTTGAATAATCTTCTATCAAAAGGTATTTCCTCTAACATATTAAATGAACAAAGCTCTCAGCTTTACAAATATTTAAAAGGTTTGTCAATGTCGTAATGTTTTTCCACTCTACACAAAGAATGTTTATAGGGATTAAGACTTCGGTCTTATCAAACGACTAGTATTTCTTAGATCGTCGATAGTTTATGTACAATAATGAAATTACAATATCATTCGATGTTTCTTCTGTTCTTGAAGTTAGATGTTGTTACATTAAAGTGCTCAAATTAAATTTAATAAGAATTTAATTTGAAGCTATGACACAATGTCAGAATACTTGGTTTAAATTAAATAATTAAAATTCGAGAGTCGAAACGACTAGTCTTCTATGAGGCAATATGATTCCTCAAACAAAATTTTTAATGTCAGTTCCACAACTGATCCGTAGAATAAAATTGAAAAATAGATGAAAGGCAATCATCTCCTAAATAATCTTGAAGCATAAAAATCTTAACACACATCTGAAGTGTAAAATACATGAAAGCACTGAAATACATGAAATATGAAAATATGGAATAAGATCGTTGGCTCAGGATATCACTAATCAAGCTCTATACTATAAATGAGATACACTACTACCATATTTGGACGAAAACTTGAAGATCTATGTAAGTATTCCAACAATACTTTAGATGTTTCCTCAGTTCAAGATACTGAGATGGATCTGTATTCGAACCTCGGATCTGCGAAACAGTAAGTTTTAGAACACTCGACATTTCGCAGAATGTAGTATGCGACCTGTTCTTTATATATATTCGCTTAGTTAAATTCAGATCTCAATTATGTAAGAGATATAATTAATTCAATGTTCCTCACAACTTCACGTAAAATGGAAGTGCGGTAATCTCCTACGTTCCACCTAGCTATCCTCGCGTCTCCACAAGTCGACAGTCGTCACACTCGGACAAAGTCTTGGGATCTCTGTTAACCCAGTAAAACACTTCCTCACTCTTCAAAGACTGCTGGAATAAGAACATCGATCCTTGGATCTCCCCCTCCAAGTCGAAATTTTGGCGGCCATATCAATCTCCCACCATAATTTTAGCGCGTAGATTACTAATGCTTATTACTGCGTAGATTAACCGATCTGCGGTTTTTAAAGTATCAAACATAATTTCTTTTAATATTCTCTTCATTACCAAATAAGGAAATCTTCTTCTAAGGGCCTAAATGCATAATTTCATCACATTATGTAGTTGAAGTTGATCCCGTCTTCAATAAGACTTCTTCTCATTGGCTCTGGGCTGGGATCCAATAGCATAATTTATAACAATATTTATAATATTAATTTCCAAACTCGCTGTTGCTATGCCAATTATAGCCTTCTAGAAGCGTCTATTGTGCAATATATCACGTGATCGGGCTCTCCCACAGCCTCGAGCTTGTAACACTACCCTCCTGTGTCACACTTCCAGAAATTATATTTGCTGGTTAAATTTTATCATGGGGACGGAAAATACTCTCATTTTGTCCCAAAATAATTCAATTTACGGGGGCAGTACGTGTATTTGAATTGTAACTTATGAGCAGCAATACTTGGCTATTTTATTTTATGTTACGATGGACTTGCATTCCAACACTGTATTGGAATATGTGAATGATATCAGCTGTGACATTGAACTTTCAGAATATACTTCAACGAAAGAACACTTCATATACTCGTAGTTACGTTGTCTACAACTCTACGAGATGTTTATAATTAAGACGTCGATAGGAATAGTTCAAAATATGAGTGAATATTCAGCCATGGTAGGCTAAATTATGACATGAACACTACACGCAAAGTTGAGCATGAATCTTCGTGAGTAATCAACGCTGTCTGCAACTACCAGTAATATATTTGAAGCAACTATCGATGTATTGAAGTATGGAACTTAAGATTTTCGAAATCATGAAGGGAGTGGGTATAAATCATGGCAATACTCAAATGCTGAAATACTTCTACGAGATTGAGACCTGCTGTCAAGAGAGATGCTGTCGACTATCGGGAGTACGAGGCCAATATTGTAGCAGAGATGAAGTCCGATTTCGAGTGTTGGACGGGTGGAACGTTAGAGGTTTCCCAGTTCGAATCCAGGATGGTTAGATAAGCATACTGTACCATAGTATGGCATTAGAACGAGACGATGGCATATATTCCCATTGTATGCCGGCTTCCAGAAACATTTCAAGGTAAAAGGATATCTATCATGTCAGTAGTAGTAGTAGAGTAAGGTATTGTGTTCTAAGCATAATTGCCATTTCTTTTCATTTAGCATGATTGAGGTATGGTTCAGGTTCGATGTTCTTTCGTGGCTGGCCTAATTTTCAATCGGATTTTGATTCGAATAACAAATGCATCCTAATTAAATTTTGACTTTTTGGGAATTATTTTTAATATTAATATATCGGGTGTTCGAATTTAATTAAATAATAATGAATAATTTTAATCGTTGTGAAGAAACCCGTTAGGAGGAATACATGCGTGTTCATGAAGAAAATGAATTTAATTTGTAAATATGATGAACTTTTATGACATGTAGACGAACCTTTCGACATTTATCTCAAATTGATATTTTGATCTGCGTTGATGTTGGAAGCTATTTATAGAAGCATTATGAATGAAAATCACTCTCATGTGCTTTCGATGTAGGAATTGTGTTTATGATGAGAGGTGTTGATCATTCTCAATTTTGAAAATACTCTTTACTCTTTTGAATTACTTTAATCAGCGATGAATTCTAATGGATCAACAGTAGAACAACTTACTGAATGTTACCTGGATCCATGGTGTGGAATACATCGTTGTTCTTTCCCGATTTCGTTTGAGTTAGGGAGATATCTATTCGATTCTGATCATTTTGACTTCTAATGGATCACATGAGTACTTTGTGCCTAGAGGATTACATGGTGTAGGGTTGATTGATATTGATGGATCACTTTTGGAATGAGAATTTAATCTCGATTAACATTCAATCTTTTAATAATATTTCTGAAAGTGAGTTTAAGGGTTTATTATTATTATTATTATTATTATTATTATTATTATTATTATTATTATTATTTAATTAAGACGAAGACTATTTTGAAAGGCAAAGCTACTATAATCCATTGGAAATTAATATGTAACCCATTTTCAACAATTTAAACTATGTGAAGAGGTGTTATAAATTTTGGATCGGCATAATGATATGCGTCATATTAATGATGTTACTCGATGCGTTTAAGGGTTTATTGGTCACCATGACGGTGTTTCATATATTCGTCGATAATGTATGGTATTTATGAAAATAGTACAATTTGGAGTACGTGTTAATTGAGCTGATGATAGCTAATATTAATAAGATTTTTGGTGAAATCTTCAGGAATGTGTTAGTGGTATTAAAGCTAATGTGAATATATTGTGAATGTCAGTTGTGACATTAATGGTTATTACATTGTGTTATAGTGGTTTTTACGCAGTACGAAGGTGTTTGTAACAGAGCTTATCAGGAGTAGCCTACAGTTTGAAAAGTTAAATGGAAATATAATTAGGGGCCGATAACCTAGATGTTAGGCCCCTTAAAACAACAATTATCATCATCATGGAAATATAATTAATTAATCTAATATGAAATTTAATCAGCAAAGCCAGCAGAGGTATTCTTAGACATCCTTATATATTATTTTATTATTTTTTACGTCAACATTCTTCTTAGCTTCATTGCTAGGCTGAATTAATACTGGAAGTAACGTCAATGTATAAATTGAACCATGATGAAATGAAACAAGCAAATATGGATGGTGAAAGCAATAAGTGTGAATTGCAAATGCGTTTAAAGGAGTAACAGTGTAAACTTGTATATACATATTTAATATTAATGTGCGATTTTTGATCATGGAATATACATCGTAATGATGTTAAGAGGTCTATAGATGATTTTTCTTGTATGATAGCGTTGCTATATTTGATTGATTTTGAACTCATTATTACTTACAGGTCCAATGGGACATTGGATGGTCCAAGATATCATTTTGGAATTTGCTTTGAGTCAATTATTTTCTTTCGTGACATTGCAATATTTTTCCTTGTGTAATGTCATCTTGAATAAATTTTGGTGATTTCATTTTAAACCATTATGACGTGGTAATTTATAAAGGTGACGGAAGGTTGTGTTAAGAATGCCTTTGCTGGCTGTTTTCAAGAATTTCCATTACTCTGAGTTATTTCTTTATTTGAGTCTTGTGTTATTTTGAGCTTCTTTAATTTATTACACTTTGGTTTTTCTTAACGCAATCTTGGTAGGATTAGCTTGTGTCCTATTATCCCTTTTACTTGTTGGTAGGATCTGGGGGTTTTCTAGTCGGGGATTTTCAGGTTCTACGATCCAGCTGTCATCGTGGGATCCAACAAGCATTGGTTTGATATATACAGGTACAGTACCAATAGACTACGTCTCATACTGTTCCCGAGTACATTGAAAATGAATTCTCTGTTATTGAATGGATTCATTGATAGTAAAATTTGGCCATTTATACTTAGGCATACCCAAACTTGATAAGTGATTAAAAATATTGATGTTGTTCCTTTCGCTTATTCGAAACATACCACAAGCTTTCACCTCTCTTTGAAGCCTATCGTTTGCTCTAAACAACATGTGTTGTTATGTCGATGGTTACTTCACATCTGATGGTGGGGTCCAGCATGAATCTTGTATCTTTCATATGGCCAATAACAATTATTAGCCTATGCCCATTGTATCTTGGCTTCTAACACGAGGAAGGCACGAAAACATGGATCGCGTAACATTTCTGAAATGTTACAGCTTCATCTTAGATTTATTTCGGTGATTCCTAACGATTGAAGTGGATCCCCTTCTTAATTGTGTTTTTTGAACGTGAGCTAGGGTGTCAGGCACTCCACAGTGTCTGCAGCATAAAGAGTCCTGGCCACGCCCATGCAGGTCTCACGAGGAGCAACCTTTGCTTCCACCTATTTGTGCTAGGCTACTCCCTTTCATGTCTACTTCTGGATTAGTCGATCTCCATAAAATATGGTGATTAGATAGTTTCTGTACTTTCACAAACAACCTTCAAGTTCATTTTGTGTTTTCCATAGTTCCGCTTCAGTCTTAAGTGCCGGCTATTTATATACCCTTGGTTCCTAATTAGTAAATCATCGTCTTCATCGTCATCACCATCTTCATCGTCATCACCATCCTGACAACCTCCTTCGTTGTACAAACACAAATTACGCTCTATGTCACCATGCCTTCAAGCAATTCTTGCACTCTCTGTATATATGTGGCACAGTCTCCCTACATGATGATTACTGTGCTGTTCAATCACTGAAAGTTGCAAAATTATCTTCGAAGTGTTCCTATGCCCAGAACTTAGAATGAAATGAAAATCATGTGACTAAAATACGATATGTGGAGTACATATACATATGCAATTTGATTAACTCATGAGGGCTACTTGTAGCATAGACCTTTGAGAATATTTTACGGAAGCTAATCTAAAAGCTCTACGAAGTGATTTGCTCTCAGAGTTACCATCTCAATGTTCAAATTGCAGAATAAGAATGTAGAAAAAGGAAACTCGTGCCCACTGGCCTGGAACAAGTCCTCGAAATGAACACCACTTGGATGACTTACGTGTCATCGATACCATTTCAGTACCTCATACCGAAATAAAATTTCTTGACAGGGCAGGGAATCAAACCCTGACCACCGGGGCGACAGCCAAGAATGTTAGCCGCTGCACCATAGGTGGTCTCTTCCATTGTCAGCGCAATAAATTGCTAGATACCATGTAATATCTACACTGCGCGAACTATAATAGTACGAACTAACTTATTGGGTCACATACAGGCAAGAACATTCTAGTAACTCAAACCGCCACCAAGTGCTTTGCGCTTCTTGGCTCTGTCCCTGGTAAGTTAGGAAGACGGTTCGCATACCTAACCCTAGAGCCGAATAATTTCAAAATCTAACAAACAAAACAGTTTTGAGCACTCCACCGAAAGAAATACCGACAAGCTGGCAGAAAGACAGAACATATTTTGTAATTTTCAGAGCAATATTGGTTTACAATGAATAGCACTCTTGGTCTCCATACTATTGAAATAATGAAAATTGTCCTAAAACTTGAAAAATTAGAAGCATTTCATGTCAACTTGCTTATTTTGCCGTATATCTTATGCGTAGGTAAGTTCCGTGGGGGTATTGTTTCAGGTGATGTTGAAAATAAGAATATAAATTACCTTGTTAGATTGCGACGGAATATTTTTAATTTTAAAATCCTGATAAATTTACTAACGCGTGTTTCTCGAAATCACATATCCCTGAACAGCATCAATGTAGTCAGTTGGTGAATTCAGAATCTTGTTATTGAAATAAAGGTTTATAGTTCTAGTGTAGTTTTCTTGGTTCTACCCATAATTATTCCGGTTGCTATTAGGTAGGGGATGTGGTGAGACAGTTTCCTTGTGGGAATAATTTTACAGATAGATGCCCTTCATGGCGCCAATCTCATGAGAGGGGTTAATGACAAATGAAATTAATGAGGTAAGGTATGAAGTGGCTGTGTGTGGTCATTCGAGTTCGGAGTAGTCAGACCATGCACGTGTTTAGCTACCTCGGCTGGTTTTTGACATTATACCAAATTAAAAATGTATTTTAACTCTCCTGATTTCATACCGGCCCCTGTTACTGTCAGATGCATGAATACCAATTTGATTGATTCCATTTTAGGATTATTATATCTCGCTGCACCTGCTGCAACACCCAAAAAGTATGCAAATTCCTGTATCCTTGTTGCAAATCTGGTCCATGTACGTCCAAATATCATGTTTTATTCGTCTTCGGTGTGTTTCATTAACGTGTGACTCTCCCACTATGTCCTGTTTGTCCTCCTCATGCACAAAAGACGTTATGAGCACGGACGACCAAACGCATATGACAAAATGTTGGCTCTAGTGCGCCTGGTGTCCAGGCTCTGCACTCAGTACTAAACGTACTGCAGTACCGGACAAATGGACAGTGCTTGTGCGACTAAGCGCTGCAGTGCTAGTGTGCTGTCGTGCTGCACTGCTCAGAAATGGGCAGGGTAGGGCTGCGCTTTGCCGGCACGAGTAAATTTCTGGCTAGCACTGCTTCAGCTTGCCCATTGCACGGCCCTGGTCTGCTGGTATATTTTGTATATTACAGAGTGCCATTTAATCTCATGAATAGGTATGAATTAATAGGACTAGCCTACTTGTTTATGTATTTACAGGAGGTAGTCGTGACCTTATGATAGGAATTACCTAGTCATTTATCTTCAGTATGTGTGGTAACCCATGGTAATCCACTTGATGGGTTGCTAAGGGGAGAATCGCACGCAACATTTCCCGTTTTACCTCACTAGGCTGAGCATACTCCGTTCTTAACCTCAGACTTGAATTAGATTTCTTGACAGTCAGGAATCGAATATGGACCCCCAGAAGTGACCACCAAGAACTACACCACCAGGTTGGTTACATTTATTTTTAAGAATAATATGTACTAAAAGAAATTGAAAACCATTACAATTTTCCCTGTCCATTCAGCCAAGATATTCTGCAGATACTCGCCTGTTGGCCTCAACATTACTTTTTATTTTTTCCTGATGTAACTCCGATAGTACCTTACTTCAACTCCCGGGGCACCTCCCCATCCCTGTCCCTTATACAGCTGCACACACTACTACAGTCGTCACATAATCGGGGGAATTCAACTCACACCCAACTGCACGGGACAGATGACCAAAATGTCCCAAGCCAATAAAAGCAGACAAAATCTCGTTATATTATGTTGTGTTGGATTCTGAGACACGTCATGTGTTTGATGGCCGACCTCCACCTACGGCGTCCATCTTGGATTCCAGTGTCAGGTCCGGTAGTAGAGAAGGTCCTGTGCTAAACGAATTGGCAACTCAAACTATCACTTAGGGGCGCTGCGGTCGGTCCAACGTGGTGGCGAAAGGTAGGATAAAACACTCAATAACACAGGATTTCTAAGGAACACTTTCGTATTATCCTGTTATAATCAGTAAATATGATCCCTTACTGACATTCTTATATATAGTGTATAATAATGCGATACACGCGATCTAATTTGTGTGTTTCATTGGAGTTTATGTGTGAATTACGTATTATCAAGCATTGATTGTATGCTCGGATTTCTATTTGTGCATTTCGAATCATAACGCTGTTACGTTTGAAAGCTATGGTCGAGTTTGCTAACTGCACCATAGACTCCAGAAACTTTACAGAAGGGGTAGAAGTGTTATTTGCAAATAGGTCTTGTGAAAGAGTACGGTACACAATGATGAAACGTTTAGGTAAATTTACCCTCTTGAGCTCCAGACGTCGCTGCTCCACCCCACATTGTTACAAGAGAAATTGAAAGGAGAGGGCTAACAATTAAGCAGTTTCAATGTTCTTGTAAGGCAAGTGCAACAGAATGTTGCAAACATGTTTTATCACTGCTTATTTTCTGCAACAGGTAATTAGGGCCTATTAGTCCATTATTATTAGACTATTATTATAATTATTATTACCTTAGGTGTCTAGACTGTCCCCAAACGACCACACCAACTGTATTCCAACTCGTTCCTGTTTTCCGTATTTATCCGTTATCGCCATCTTTTGACCGTTGAAGTAAAAGGCAGGAGAATGACGACTGGGCGCGTATGCAGGACACATGTTTAATACGAACTAACTTATTGGGTCACATACAGGCAAGAACATTCTAGTAACTAAAACCGCCACCAAGGGCTTTGCGCTTCTTGGCCCTTAATATAACAGTAGATCAGTATTGGGTTACATATTTCTAACACACCCACTTAAACCAATAGCTGATCTAGAATGTAATAGACATTTGTCAACCAGGCATCAATCATACAGTACCCTAAATAAACCTAATACAATTTCTGAAAACATTTTTGAACACAGTGTAGTACTAATTATCAATTCAATCCCATTCCTTGGGTACAATACACATGTTTTGTTTTAGGTAAAGGTTTGGTGATAATATCTGCAATCATTTCTTGTGTGGACAAATAGTGCAATGAAATGATTCTCTCTTGAACCTTTTCCCTAATGAAATGATGTTTGGTGTTGATGTGTTTAGTGCGCCTATGAAAAACAGGATTTTTTGCAATTTTCTGTGCACTTTGACTGTCATTATAGAAATCAATTTCTTTATTACAATCCATCAACACACACTGCATACCACATTCACCTTTAACATATTCAATTTTTATTGGACCTTGATTAGAACCAATCAAATCAAACACCAGACTCTTAAGCTAAACTGCTTACTTCGCAGCCTCCGACAAAGCTACATACTCAGCCTTTGTCGATGAGGTAGCAACTGGGCTCTGCTTGGGAGCTTCCCATGTTATGGCTGCATTAGCAAGCTTGAAAAGATAACCAGTATAGGACTTACTATCACTAACTGTGGAAAAACTGGCATTTGAAAACCCTACCAAATCCAAACCAGTGCTCTTAAAAATGAGTCCTTGGTTTATCGTACCTTTAAGATACCGAAGTACCCTTTAGGCTGCTACCAATGCTCCTCACTGTGGCAAGAATTAAACTGACTTAAATATGAACATGCATAGGCTATGCATAGGATTGGAAGAAATGACTGATAATTACAATTCCAAAGAAAAGAGATGTTACCAAGTGCAAGAATTGGAGGGGGGATTACGCTGATATCGGTGCCAAGCAAGATACTTATGAGAATTTTATTAAGTCGAATAAAAGATCATGTTAAAGCTAAGATTAGGAGAGAACAAGCAAGGTTTCGCTCGAACAGTTCATGCGTAGACCAGATCTGCACATTGAGAATCATCATAGAACAATGTATTGAGTGGAATAATGCTTTTTATGCCACATTTGTTGATTTTGAGAGAGCCTTCGATTCAGTAACTAGGGAAAGCATGTGGATGGTGCTGCAGCAATATGGAATAACTAAGAAAATAATAAATATAATTAGTGAATCCTATCGACACTGTACAAGCCAAGTTTGTCATGAAAGAGAAGTAACAGAGCCTTTTGAAATAGAAACAGGAGTTAGACAGGGTTGCATTAAGTCACCTTTGATCTTTTTACTCGTAATAGATGTGATAATGAAGAGAACCCTAGAAGGAAAAAGAAGGAGAATACAGTGGGATTTTATGGATAGATTATAAGATTTGGTTTTTGCTGATGATGTGTGCTTGCTGTCTGAATCATATAGAGACGCCCAAACGAAGTTGGAAGATATGGTCAGAGAAGCAAAGAAGTTTGGACTAACAGTTAATAAGTCAAAGACCAAGAAAATGCGGCTAAATGTGAAAAGAAGAGACCCTATCAGGTTGGAAAACGAAGCCTTGGAAGATGTAGGAAGTTATACTTACCTTGAAAGCGAAGTGACCAAGACCGCAGGAGCTGATGATGATGTAGGGCAACGAATTAGAATATCAAATGGTGCCTTCGTACAACTGTATCTGATTTGGAAAAGTAAAAATATAACTACAGAGACAATGTTAAAGATATTTAGAAGTAATGGCAAGGCAGTATTATTGTATGGGTCTGAGTCTTGGAAAGTTAGCAATCAAATTACCAGTCGATTACAGGTGTTTCTTAATAGGTGTCTGAGAAGGATTTTGAATATATATTGGCCTGAGACAATCTCAAATGAGGAGCTGTTAGTCCTAACTTCAGAGGAACAGATTAAAATCCAAATATAAAGAAGGAAATGGAAATATATTGGCCACACACTTAGAAAATCTGACAATGCCATTCAGAAGCAAGTCCTGGATTGGAATCCGCAGGGTAGCAAGAGAAGAGGAAGGCCCAAGCATTCGTGAAAGCGGACGGTAGAGGCAGAGGGGCGACAACAGGGAAAGACATGGAAAGAGATGAAGAGGATGTCAGCCAACAGAGTGAGATGGCGCAGCTTCGTGGATGCCCTATGTTCCAATGGGAACGACAGGAAATAAGTCATAGGCAATATCTGGTCTAGTACACACACTCAAGTACATAAGTGAACCTATCAGCTGCTGATAAGGTTTATCGTCCACATTTTTGGCTTTAGATAATTTTATATTTATATCCATATGAGTACCGATGGGATTAACATCAGTCATCTCAAACTTTTTGAGCAGATTCTTTATGAACTGCGTCTGAGAAATTTTGAGTATAGTGTTATCTGAGTCCCTTTCTAAATACCAAGAACCTGATCAGCAGGTCCAGGTCTTTCATCATGAAATTTTGTTTTAAGATATCTTTTAGTTTGATAACTTCGTGTGGATTATTGTGGATTACAAAAAGTCATCAACATATAGAGCAACAAGAATTACAATATTGCCAATACTCTCTCTATAAACACATGCCTCATTATAACTGTTTGTGTAGGCCGAAGCAGACAGAACTGTATGAGCCTTTCTGTGCCACATATATGCAGCCTGCTTTAGTCCATAAATGGCCCTTTTGAACAAACAAACCTGGTCTTCCTTTCCTTTCACCTGGAAGCCCTCTGGCTGACACATAAATATTTCCTCCTGTAACTCACCATTGAGGAAAGCAGTCTCAATGTCTAGATAATCAATCTGTAAATTTAATTCAACCGCTAAAGCAAACAACATTCTGAGTGTGCCATGCCTAACAACTGGTGAGAATGTCCCAAAAAGGTCAATGCCAAATTGCTGTGTAAAGCTCTTTGCAACCAACCTTGCTTTATATTTCACAACATCACCAATTATATTACGCTTAGCTTTAAACACCCTCTTATTCTGTACAATGTTTTTACCTTCTGGATTAGGAACTAAACTCACGCCTTATTAACCATTATGGAATCCATTTCGCACTTCATGGTTTTATGCCATTCCTTAGAGTAAGGCGATGGCAAGGCTTCACTCACTGTACATGGTTCATTTGGAACAGAACAATGAGTGTAATGCAGAATGTAATCAGGATATTGTCTTGGTCTACTTTCTTGCTGGGGGTAGTGACGCACTTCCTCATTGTGCTGTGATAGATTATCTTGATGATCAGGCTCAACTTCCACTTCTTCATTATGCTGTGGAGCTGGATCTGGAACATCCCTATCACATGCAGTCAATAGTGGTTTACTGACTTCAGTGGTTAGGGGTATTATTGTATTCCCTGTTACCTCTGGAGGTTCTGTTAGACCAGAGAAAGACATATCAAAAATCACATCTCTCGCTGTGATTAATTAATTCATGGGTTGCTGGATGCAGGAGCAGGTACGCCTTTTTCTCATCCGAGTATCCAACAAATACCAATCTCTCAGTCTTGAGATCAAGTTTTCTTCTCAGCTGAACTGGAACATGAACGTAGGCATTACAACCATACACTTTTGAGTGCGTCAGGTCTACTTTCTCTCCAATCCACATTTGTTCTGGTATTGAATTTGGTGTTTTCCGTGCAGGAGACTTGTTGACAAGATATGCAGCTGTATTTACAGCTTTTGCTCACATCCGTTTGTCACAAGCTGCACCTTGCATCATGGCGAGTGCTCTCTCATTCAGAATCCTGTTCATGCGTCCTGCAGTTCCATTTTGCTCTGGTGTGTACCTTACTGTTAGCTGATGCTTGATGCCACGCTGTTTGAAAAACTCATCCATAGCTTTATTACAATACTCCCCACCATTGTCAGAGCAAATTACCATGATTTTCCTTTCACACTCAATTTCAACTGAATTAGCAAATTGTCCAAAAATTTCTCTTACCTCACTTTTCCTTTTTAGAAAAGAAAAGACAAAAGTTCATCCCCACGTGAATGAGATGGCCTAACCTTTTGTGCCACAATTCTCTAGAATTAGAACATTTTGAACAAACATTTTTAGCATAATTTAAACAAGACACTGCTGAAGCATTTGCACCGACAGAGCCTGAGTGATTTATGATATAAAGTCTATTTGACTCTTCAATCAATAATTGCACATCACCTGTAACTTGACAGTCATTGTCTTGAAACACTTTACAACCTTCTTCATAAAAACAATAACCGGACCCTTTTTAACAACACTGTTCACAGAGAGCAAGTTTGCTGTAAGGTTAGGTACTGTGCCCGTTAGAGAAGGTTATCTGGTCACCACCAACCGTATGTGACCTCCCAGATGACCTCGTCCTCAGAATACCTTGGCCAAAGAGGATCGGGATACACTCCTTGTGGGGCTGACTGGGACAAGACTCCTCATCCCGAAGTATCAGGTTCCCATCATAGCGAAATGTCATAGACACCCAAAGGAAATGCACCCCCAAAAACACAAACTACTAAATGATAAAGATCCAGACTGAAGTAAATTTCGTGGAATGATTTATTAAAATTCCAAGCCCCTATCCTAGTATTGGAGGGCTTCAGTCAGCTAATCCGCTATCTAATAAAAAATAAAAAACAACCCCTAACTAAAATGAAAATTCAACCCTCTCGATAAGGCCTAAATACATAAAAGTAACAAACAAATCTTGGGAAATGGTGCAAAATAACCCTAATTTTAAAGATACAAGTGTTCAATCATGATGTTTCAGGTAGAAAAAATCATGTGATAACAGTCAATTCATGACAGCAAAAGTCTATATCAAACTGTGACCATCCCGTATTTACATTTACATTTGCCTAGTTTAATCTAATCCCAGTAGCGGCTCGTGAATTTTACCGAGGAGGACTCAACCATATAAAATACGCATATTTCAATAGCCTATAATTCTATTTACTTCACAAAAGCACTCATTTGTAGTGGAACTCCATTCTTCTGGACTTGTCAGTATCACTAATGAACTTCTCTATCTTTTTATTGTTGAAGTTAGGGATTTCTTTCACCATTTGTTTCTCAATTGACTGCATCCCTAAAGCCGTTAATCTGTCCTCCCCCATAGAATTACGTAGATATGATTTTATCAACTTCAGGGTCGAAAAACATCTTTCAGTTTCACATGTTGTCATTGGCATTGTCACTAATATCTTAATGCATTTGTTATTTCCTTAAAAACAGTATTATCTAGTCCAAATAAAATAAGGAAATCAAGAGTTTTCAAACACCCGGATATGTTGCCAATTTGAGAGAACTCTGGCCATGAGTAGAAAACACCCAATTCGTGTACGAAATCATCTCTGTCAATTACAGGAAAAGCATCACAAAAACGGTTTACATCTTCAACAGGCAGCCATTTCCTGTAGTCTTCATGGTTTTCAAGCAGGAACAATATGGCTCCTGAAAGATGATTTCTGAACCCAAATCTATCTTTCACCTCAGCGAGCATGTAATCACATACTGTCATCGCGGCAGGAGATGGCAGTTGAACACGCTGTGACGGGGTGCGGGGGATCTTGCAATACGCATGCGCGGCCCGCCTATTCCTAAGTTAAATATATCGGCTTGCCGCATGCCAATGGTTGTCATTGCAGCAGGCGACACTCAGCCACTGAAAGAAGGAATGTGATGAGTGAGTGAAGCAAGTAGTGACCAACTGAATGCTTTTGGAATGCGCGATACGCAGTGAGCGGGAAGACCCCTGCAGTTCAAACCCGACTGCCAACTCCTGACGCGATATCAGTATTTCCCTTGCGGCGGCATTTATATCTTGTGTGGAGCTTCCACATCGCTTTTTTTGGCAATGGCTCTTGTGTTGTCTGGATTGAACTCGGCAAACTGTGTCTGATATTCTGCAATGAAGACTCAAAACTACGCAGTGCATGTTGTATTTTTGCAACGTCTGTTTCGACCTTTTGCAACTGAGCATATAAAATGTCCACATGAGGCATCACTTTATTGAATAAATTCAACCAGAATAAGAAGGTATCATCATTCAGCCACTTCATAAATCCAGTAGCTTGTGACACTGTTTCAGCGTTATTAGGTTTTGACGCCTCAGACTGAATGTTTTTAAAATTAAAATAACTTTATTAAACACAAATTGTGCACTTTTACAAACAAATATTCACATTGTGCAATAATTAATAATTGAGCATGGTCGCTGTGTGCATTTTTGAACATGGTACCGTTCACAATACTGATCACACAGCTGGCAAACACAATCCGCAGAAGGCTCGTGATAGGACTTGAACTTGCAAACTTTATGGTGATAGCCATGCACGGCCATGGAGTTGACAAAGTGACGAAGGTCCTGGTTCGCATCTGACCATGTCCTGTTCATCATTGCTTCAGTCGAGTAGAACTGTAGCCAGATGTTCTTTCTTTTATTTTCCCTTTCTTCCAGCCGTTCGTAGAAAGGAGAGCAAACTTGAACCTCAAATCTTCTATGAGGAAAGGTTCCCCAGCAAGCTCATAGACTAGCCGTGATCGTGTATATCGAGATACACCAATGCTGACCTTTAAAAATCTTGCCTTGACTTTTTCCAAAGTGAAGAGGTCACTCTTTGTTAGTTTAGCCCACGTAATATCTATTCCGTAAGCAAGAATAGGTATTATTTTTGCATGAAATAATGCCATGGCAGACTTGAGAGATAGTCTATTTAAGAACTTGATATCGTATATAGCTTTCGTAGCTGCTGCTGCTCTGTATCTTGTGTGTAGTCGGAAAGATTTAGTCGTTGTCTGAAGGGTAAGACTAAGGTATTTGAAGCTATTTACGATGTGTAGTGGCTCTGATTTGAAAAGTATCATGTGGGGATGGTCGTCCTCCCTTCCTAAATATCATATGTTCAGTTCTTTCGGCATTCACTTCCAGCTCATTAGCATTGGCCCATTTTTCCAGTGCAGTTACTGCCGCTTGTAATTCATTGATGTCATGCGACCCTAGAACCATATCATCAGCGTATAAATATATCCGTATATCCGTTGATTCTTCTCTAATTATCTGTACAACACCATCAGTGGCAACATTAAATAATAATGGGCTGAGGGGGTCACCTTGCAATACACCATTGGTTTGGACTATCTTGTTAGAAGTCATCACATTGTCTGAGATTCTGACAGTGTTGACCCTCAACATGTTATGGACCAGAACAGTGATCACTGTGTTTTCTTCCACTAACGACTCAAGTTTTGAAGAGATGATGTTCCTGTTAAGTCTATCGAAGGCTTTTGTAAAGTCGATGAATACCGCATGAAACTTTCCTTGAGGCAATCTAAGTACATTTTCAATGTCATCCAAAAGATTCCTTATTGCTTGAATTGTGTTTCTTCCTCTTCTGAAACCAAACTGTTCATCTGGTAATTTGCTCTCAATTTCAACGTTGAGTCTTTTTGTTACTAACTTCGTAAGTACTTTCACTAGGGTGTTTTCCAAGGCAATCCCCCTATAATAGTTAGGGTCATGCGGATCACCTTTCCCTTTGCAGATCACCTTTAATATGGACGTTTTCCACGCAGTTGGGATGTCACCGAATCGCAGGCACAAATTCATGAGGTTTGTGAAAACCGGAAGTAACGTATCAGCGGATGCTTTAAGGTGCTCACCGAGAATGCCATCAGGCCCTGCAGCTTTCTTATCTTTCAGACTCAAAAGTATGTCAAGAACTTCTTCAGATGAGAACTTGCTGATACTATTGTAGGTTACATTAACATCTTTTACTGGATATGCTGTTGTGGTTCTTCGTTGGTTCAGTACATCACTGAAATGCTCCTCCCAGGTTTCCATATCTATCTTTCCTACCATTTGTGAATTCCGAGGTCGTAAGTCTATATAAGGATCTTTCCTGGCTTCATCCACCATCTTACTTGCTTCAAGTTCAACATAATGCTTTTTTGCTTCCTTAAGTAGGTCTTTATATTTTCTCCTCATTAAACTGTACTGTTCAAATCTTCTCTATTGTTGCTTGATCTTGCTCTGTGAAGAGCTTGCAAGACTCGTTTTCTTTCTAGATAACATGCCTGATTGAACCATTTTTGTGATCGTCTTTTTGCAATTGGGATGATTGCGGACTGAATGATGTCCTCCAATGTAAAAGCTGCAAAATCCAGTTCGTATCGCTGTATCATATTTTCTAAGTCATTAATTCAATGCATATTTTTTTTAGTACGTTATCATCCAACTTTCGGGAAAAGGAACGATGTAATTCTATCTTTGAATGAGCTTGACCTGTTAAATCAAAACTTGCCAAGACGGGGCAGTGCTTCTTGATTGGCGTTTCAGCAGACGAATAGCATACTTTGTGTTTCACTAATTTAAGGCCGGCTCCTTTAAAGAATATTAAATCAATTGTACTGCTACCATTGTGAGCAAAGTATGTCTTGCCAGTTTTCTTATTAATTAGCGTAAATCCTTCTTCTTCCATCGCCTGAAGTAGCATCTATAATCATCATTATCCAAACGGCAATTTAGATCTCCTGCTAAGATTATGTTACTACCAGGATCTGTCTTTGCTAAGGCTACCATAATTGTAGCTAGGATATCTTCAAAAGGTGTTAGCGGCTCAATGTATAGGCCTATAATAGTTAATCTATGTGATTTGATTATGACAATATCCTCATCTTTGTAAATAGATGTTAACTTTCCAACGGGTGGTTTAAAGTAGCAAGCTATACCTCGAGAAGGTCTTCCTTTTTGTCCTTCTGTGGCCAGTACCTGTTCCGAATAAAATCCCCGAATGTCAACTATATGTGCAGCAAGAGTTTCAGTCATAATTAAAATATCTTGATCATCTATGAGGTTTGTCGGAACTAATCCTAGAGTGCCTTTTAGCCATTCCACATTCCAGAGGAGGAAGTTAATCCTCAAACTTTGCTCCCTGCCTGTGCTGTCGAAAAAGATAATAACGTCGAACTAGAGTCCCTTCTGGCCAAAGTTCCGGGACAGTTACCTTGTGAAGATCACTGAGAGGTATGCAAACGTTGAAGGATTTAAGGTTTACTCTTGATTGAAGTTGTTCACATTCCAAAATCATTGTTATTTTCAGAGTCATTAGGTGTGCCATTGTCTTTTCTGAAGTTGTAGTTTGGTCTAGATGGCCAATGTACAACCATGCTCTATGTGAGACAGCTCTTAGTTCGTTATCGTTGATCTCGGTTTTATCTTCAAATGGATTTCTCTTTGTTCCGATAATTGTTGGTGTCTGAACAGGTGGGATATTAGACCTGCGCTTTCTTTTGACGACCTCAGTCCATGCAGTATTGTTATCTTCAGAACGTGAATTGATACCAAGGGAAGATATTGGCTCCCGGCTAAAGTGAGACAACGGCATCGTCGTCGAAGCAGCTCTATCTCTTCTGTGTATTCTCTGATGTATTAATGTGGAATCTTCGATTTCCAAAGTACCTAAAGCTGTATTGTTATCATCAGTTTGTGAATTCATACCAAAGGTAGATATCGGTTCCCGGCTAATGTGAGGCAACGCCATCGTCGTCGAAGTAGCTTCATCTTTTCTGTGCATTCTCCGAGGTTCCTCTATGAAGTTTCTCCTTACTTCCACGAGCTGTTTGTTTGCTCATTACCTTGTCATTACTAGTGGAGGTATCATTTTTAATCTCAGGCGGAGGAGGCGCTCTAGGTTTCATTAATGTAGTTCTGGAGATTACCTCTAGTTCTTTACCAATTGCCAAGTGGATTTCTGTACCTATATTATTGAGAAGGCAGATCTTCATGTCTTCTAGCATAGACTGAATTCTGTCTGATACCTTTTCCAGTAAATTCTGTTCTATACTAGTTATATTTGGTAACTTTGGTTTACATTCAATACATAGCCACGTCAGTTTGCAGTTCTTCCTTCTAGCTATGTCTAATTCACCTTTGGTCAGGTCAGTACAGGTAAAATGCTGCCATTTATTACAGCCCTCACATTCAATTGCATCATCATTACTGGTAACGGTCTTTGAACAAATAGTACATTGCTCATCCGTAACAGTCTCTTTGGTGAGCGGCATGATGGTACTTCAGACCCACGTTAACTTCTTTGGAATTAGTTTCTATTATACTGGTATGAACAGTCTATGTCTATAACATCTTTGCAAACTCGCCAAGATAAGCAATTAAATCACAATTACTTCACTTCCACTGCACTTCGTATTTTGGGTTACTTACTATATGTCCACAAGTTATTATATGGACTTATTTTCAACTTCTGAATTGTGTTCACAGTCGGATTATGCTCGGTATAAGACAATTCTTCTCACAGAGTTAACTTCTTCCAACTATAGTCCGCCATGTTTCTCTTTATCTTTATGTTTTTAAAGCACTGCAGAATTGAGTCTTTATTCTCAAAAATTGTCCTTACCAACCTCGAACGAAAATTCCACCTGGTCTCGCACACTCTTGGTATTCTTACGCTGCATACGTAATCTTTCTGGAGAATTCAAGAAGAAAACTGACATGCCTTTGAGATTAACAAAAAAAGACTTTTACACTGGAAACACTCGATGACGCCTTCTCCAGGAGCCTGTTCAACTGATGTGCATAGCAGTAAATATAATGCGCACTTATATAGACATTTTTTTACTATGACATTGACACCACCTAAATGTCCTCGAATTACTGCAGCGCTATCATATGTTTGTGCAATCAATTTATCGGGATGGTCTTGTAATAAAAGTTGCAATTCTTGTAAAATGGATTTTGATAAACCTACTGCAGTATGGTTTTCTGCATTGAAAAATCCCCAGAAACGCTCGTGTACCGTTCCAATTCGTATCGAAACACAATCACTGTCTGGGTCCGATTCGATACATCTGTAGTATCATCAACCATGCATGCTAAGAATGATGACTGCCTGATTTCGTTTGTTATGAAATCTCTACAAACTTGAAACATACATTCCAGGTGCTCGTTTTGAATTGTTTTTGAAGTACCCTTAAAAACCTTTGCATTTTCAAAATGTGTACGTAACAGTGGATAAAGATTCTTGCTGTATTCTATTAACTCCAAAATAACACCTTTATTATGCGAGGAAGCCGATTCGTCGCGGCCACGAAGAGGCACAATTTCAGAATATCAATTATTTTTGACAGAACATCCCTATTTTTTGTAACCAATTCATTATGAGCACGAACAGCCTCCATATGCGCACTACTTAAACTTTCGGCAATGTTACATCTTCCGAGAAGTTGGACACTGACAGTATTATGCTGATGTCTAGTTGATTGCTCTTGTTTCTTTATTTTCACATGTAGGTGCTTCAAATCATTTACTCCTTCTTTTGTCCAATTGTCATCACCTCCATACAGTAAACACACAAAGCAGTAGAAAGCGGTACTGTCCTCACAACCACACAACCAAAAACGTTCATCATATACGGACGCATCAAATTTACGTGTAAACGCGCCACGAGCTCTACACGCAGCTTGAACTTGCGTTATATTCAATACTGACACTGGAAGACCACTGTTTTTAAGTCCACTTTTTCAGGTAAGCTCTATGAGCTAAACACTATTTCTTTAAGTTCCCGCACTTTCATGTTGGAACTTATACAATCGATGCGCTCCCTGCCTGTAGTTAGCTTGGCTTGAGACTCAAGCTGAATGAGTCCACTTCCTGCCTGGTGTAGCGGGATAGGGGTTGGAGAGGGGATACATGGAGGAATTCGTTGTCATAGCAATGCAAATTACCAAGTGGGCGATTTCTGCTGAGTCCAAACGAGTTCTGGAGTCATCTTCCGGCGAGAAGAGGAACTTGGTTGCGATGGCAAATAATTGAGTGCTCCCTAGCGGCAAGCAGAAAGAACTTTGCGATTTCAGGAGGACAGTAGAGGGGCGGCGTCGTGAGTCCGATATCACCGGCCGCCTCTGGCTAATCCTGATTTAATTGATCAGCGTTGATAAGCGTCCGTGATAACCAAATAAAAATCTAGGTTTGATTTAAAGTAATCATCATACAACACAAATTATGACAACAATTGTACAGGAAGAAATCTACAAAGTAGAATAACGTAGGGTAACAAGTTGGGTTATACACAACCAAAAATTACACACACAAAAATCTTGTTATTATTCCTTCATACAGCAAAATGGTAACTCTTTGTTCCCATTCGTCATCTGAATGTGTACGAGAACAAACAAGAATGAACTATTTATCAACAGTCAATCTCATCCTTGAGATTATGGCCCACGAATTCTGAACTCTTGGTTACAAGTGATCTCTGTCCGTCGAAAAATGTCAGCTAACTAAACATTCCTTCTGGAATAAACCTCTCAAGCGTAATGCATTGGTCTGCAAGATTGAACAGGATCAAAGTTTAGCCGTGGGTTAATAATTAAAGAGTATTTTAACAGTCGTCGATTTAAATAAATGATTGCTCATGATTATTTCTAGTTATTTTTACAATCGTAGGTTTATGAGAGTATTAGTTAAGACGAATGACCAAACGCAAGGCTTGCATCAGGTGAGTGACCAACTGGTCCACACACGCCAAAATATATGTGACTTAATGTCACAGCAATTCACAATAACACTATTACGGGCTACAAAAGGCTCCGTTTACCATTCATAAGTGACCTGCGTGGCTCTAAGCTCAGCAGAAAATCCTCGGTTAGACTTGTAACACAACAGAGCTCTACCGGCCATCACTAAACAATTACCAATCCTTCGTGTCTCAGCACGGAATAACTCATTCACATAATGTGAGAAAAATAGCCTGATAAAATGTCAGGTCTGTCTAATAACAACTCAGAATGTATAAAAAAATATCATTGACAATAATAACTGCCATCGCTTACAATGTGCGAGTAATATGAAAATGGGTTGTGACTTCACTGTCATCCTGTATTATAACATTCTACAAATGCTGTTGTCTGATCAGGTTATAATGCGAGCGTACAAGACAGGCTCGGTTAGAAAATCCATAAAAATGATAGCAATGAATGTGTGTCAATTTATTGTCAAGGTCTCACTCGAGATACTGGGGTTTGTGGGTAATATTGTAACTGTGGCGCGACCAAGGCAACAGCTGTCATTCTGCTCCAGGCGCGGTTACTTTAACCTCACTAAAAATGAGTATAATTTGCTGGTAAGCAAAAGTTTATCTCGTTTCCAAAACGTGGTAGGTTCACTTTCAAACAGGGTCCATTCAGTGCCCTGCATTAACAGTTCATAATAAACACACACAATAATAATGATAGCGTCGTAGAAGAATATAAAAGATATGTACACTCATGTGCTTGTCTTGGCACATAAAAGAGACTAAACATGAAGATATGTCTCCTCTAGTATTGTTTTCGGAAGACATTCCCACTACAGCGGGTTAAAGTATTAAAAACATGTGCACTCAAGGCACTTCAAATGACTAGTATAATGTTCCTCAACACCTAAACTCTGGTGTGAATTTTTTACTGATACTAAGTAGTATGAATCGGGACTATGAATGTACTGCAAATCTGTAGCATTCAATGACACATATTATTAGATTCCAGTTGAATCATGTGGCTTCTTTACAACAACAAAAATGTATTTACAATAATCAAATATTTGGATGGATAGGCTCTTCCATCAAACGATACGGCCGTCAGTGGCGAACTGGCTTTGTACAAAAAGGGAGCTTAAAATATATATGAATTATCAGCTAAAGCTGATCAATGGAAAATTACTGGTCCTTTCAAAATGACATAGTTTGGTTTCCATGATGTGGATATTTCAATAATTAAAATGATGCACAGTGTGCGAACACACTATGTGGTGGCTAACTTTGAGCTTAGAAAACGAAACGTGTAGAAGCTCGTGAAAGGTGAAATTCACCAAAGAAGGTGACTAAATAAGAAGACAACATCCTGCCTAGATGACTGTAAAACGAATACGGTTGATAATCTACTCCACCCATTACCAATTCCCTGACAAATAGACATTTAGATCATGACACACAACATGCGTCGTTCACCTCATTCACAAGTGCAAGTTTGAGGGGTCTTTCCTTCCAAATGTGTTTTAGCCAATACCACCATCGCTCGTCCATGGTCATGGTTATCCATTCGTCAGCTTTCATATCGCAATGCCGCTTGGATGATCAGCGTCTCCCCCATAGAAAATGGCTTAAGCCATAATAGACAGCATGGTTATAGGTGTAGAAGATCTCATCATGTGGCGATGTTCCGTCATGTTGTAGATTAGTGAATTTCGATGGTAAAACACTGCTTCTAGCTTCTTTTTCACTAATAAAACTGGCTCTACACTAGTTATGCAGACTGATATAAAAATTGCCTTGTCTGCGGCACTGATTCTATTCTGACACAGAACGTGTCTGATCATACAAACTATCACTTTGAGTGAAAAATATATATCGCCCATTATCGTCGTAATCTTATACTGTAAAATCAATGCTTTTGCACAGCACGGATATTAATTCAATTATTAACACTTTTGATACACAAATCACTTAGTAACTTTAATGATTCACTTGATTCAGAATTTATATGTAGCACACTGGTCAGCCATGTGGTATTGAAAATGTGGACCATGTGCTCCGTCAATAAACGATGACAATTCACAATTTCCTTCTGGAAATAATAATATACACGTTGTTTTCAAAACTTAGTAATCACCAGCACACTTCGTGTCAAATATATATACCTGATGTTGATCGATTTCCACAGGTAATTTATACCTTAATCTTCAAGTTCCCCTCGGCCAACGGGGCTGGACTGTGATACACGTCCGTGCGATTCAAACGCACTATGGGTTGTCCTTCTTCACGGAAACTGGCGTTCAGGCTTCGTGTCAAGTTTAGTCATTGGGGGACTACTTGCATCCTCTTCGCTTTTCCGCGAGGTTATACCTTTATCTCATTCGTGAAATAAACAATTATTCGGCCTTACCAATATGGCAAATTACACAGAAATAATTTCAATGATATATCCAAAGTGCACATTAAAGATAGAGAACTTTAATCATGTGTAATAAATATTTGCTGCTTCTCGGCAGAGTCTAAAGTAGGTCTGAAGCGATAACATGCTTCTGGACGCGTTCAATAATTTTCTGACATAATAAATTCCCGTGTTGGCATAAAAACTTATCACTAGCATGAGCTCAGCGGGCTCATTTACCACCACGTCGTTTCAAATAAAAATGCTAAACAGGCATTTTTATTTGCTCAGGTAGTTCTATTATCAATTCTGGTGATATTTTTTCACATTGGCGGCATTAAAAGTTCCAATGCGCTCGCCAGTGTTCATCTCCATCGGTGGTCAAAATCTTGATCGTCGTTCGTCGTCCGTCTTTCGTCATCTATCAAGCTTACTCTAAGCTTCTTTGAAGTGGTCGAAGTAGCCATCTTCGTCTCCTGATTCCCCTCTATAGCGTCGCACCTTCGCTTCTCTAGCTCGGTCCATCCTCCCGGTGGTGGCTCTGTTGAACTCTCGTTCGCTCATCACAGGTTCAATGAAGTGGATGTCGGCTGTTACTTCTTTCCTATTCTTTCCTTGGGATTTCGCCTTGGGAGTGGACTTCTGCTCCTTCGGTGCTGAGTTATTTTCCCGCGAAGTTTGAGTGCGGTCCCTCTCTGCTCGATCTTGGAGTTGGCGAATATATTGACGGCTCTCCTGAGCTCGCCCTCTCCAATCCTGATCGTACTGGTTTCTTGGGTCACGGTTTCTGTTATAACCACCAGAGTACCTGTAGTCTCGCCTAATGTGTTATTGGTGTCTGTTCTGGTGTTCATTCCGTCGGTCATTTCCAGTGTTACGCCTTTCTTCATGGGGTCGGTCGAATCTACGTTCCCAGTACGTTTGCTTACCTGTTGGCCTGTTTCGGTTGAATGGTGGCCGGTTCCAGTTTATTCTGGCAGGACCTGCGTTATTACCTTCGTAACGAGTGTTTATTACAGCTTGTGGTTCAGTCGTCGGACTGACTCTGTCCACCGTCGTTAGGTTTTCCTGCCTGGTGTCGTGATGATTTTCACCACGTGGTGGATGAATAACGAACTGTTCAATACTGGTGTCCATTCGATGTACGGTCTCGTCGCATTGAATAAATGATTTGGCATTAGCGGCTATTAAAAGACGTTGTACGTCTGCCGGATATTGTCGTACGATGGTCTGTATACGTTCAGTTTCAGACAAAGGAGGTTGGAGACACCTCGGTCTGGCTAACTGCGTGGCAAAATAATTAGCATAACGCGTTGGCTTGTTGGAGCTATACTACTTAGTATACATTTCTGCTCTTATTCCCTGTTGAATGTCACTGCACCAGTATGTTATCAGTAATACTTCCCTAAAGTCGTGGTAACCGGTGAACGCCCGGAACCACGTGTTAGCTTGGCCATCAAGTAGTCGTTCTATCACGCGTAGTTCACGTTCAGGTGTTACCAGGGTGTCACGTAAGTAACTCTCAACGTTATTCAGGAATTCGACGGGAGTAATGCCTCCGCCGCACCCTGTAAAACGAGCGGGTTGTTCTTCTCTAAATCGTATAATCATGACGTTTTGATTAGGTTGACTTCGCATTGGAGTAAATGCAGGTACGTTGTGATTTAGTAAGCTGGGTTGTTCCACTGGGGTTGGGAAACATTGACCCCCTGTTCTAGTAACATTTGGTGTAGTTGTCATAAATTGCATTCCAACTTGTGGTGTTTGAAGCCATATTTTCAGTGTTACCTTAGTAAACAAGAGTTTTAGTGCTTTTCAGTCGGTCAACACAAATGTACCCAAAAGAGATGGGTTATACCCTAATCCTGAAATAAATTACATGAGATTAATAAAACACTAGGATGACCAGTTTCGATCGTCAAGCGATCATCATCAGATCCATTACACTTAGGCTACAAAATCCATGTTTGAAATACAGGTGAAAATATTTACAATATGTACAATTATTTAGTTGCAGTATTGGTACTGCAACTGTCAGTGTATGCTAAATGCAGTATATATGTTAGGTGAAATGCTAAATGGTGATAGCTATCCGGAGATTGTACTTTAGAGAGATTATATGGCTGTAAACTACGGCTAAAACTATAAAATTTTAGGCTAACTACTTTATCTGATTGTCTTCCGTACTACAGCTACTCGCAGTTTTTCGTGCTCACTGGAACTCACTGTGCGGTCGACTGCGGTGGTTATCTTAACGACTGTTTTTTTACTGCCTTCTCCCCCCCCCCTCTTGCCCCTACGTGCTGTGGGGAGTGATAGCGATGTGTTTATGTGAGGCGTTGCCAACCTAGATAAGATGTATGTTATTGAATGAGGTGGGTCTACAACTATTAAAGACCGTGGATTAGCCCTCGCCACGCGTGGAGCATAACCCATTCGAACTAAGCGTTGACGGTCTTATGAGGACGTCCCGGCACCTTTAATACTGCCGCGAATATGGGCCTTGGTTTATTGTAGAAGAAAAGTACATCGTACACCTGATCCAGATAACATTTACCTATTAAAAACCCCTAATTTCCCCCCTTTTTTACTCTAGCTTGGCTGTGTCGCTAAATTGTGTTTTAGTTTCCGACAGGGTGTGTTTTTTAGTAGCGTGAAGAGGGGTGAGCTCTCCATGAACGTGTGTTCATTTAGATTGTTGGGATTGTTTCGTTTGGCTAGGTGTATCTCGATTGCTCTCCTTTATGTCAAGAGCTCTGCCTTTCGATTCGTGATGGATTATTTTAAGGTCCGACTCTATGTTGGTAAAGCTGTGCCCTGCGTCACACATATGTTCGCACACGGCTGAATGTGTTCCGTATCTTATCGCATTCCTATGTTCATTATAACGTGTGTCTACTCGCCTTCCACTCTGCCCGATGTAATTAGCCTTGACAATCGGTGTCTTGGCACGTTATAGAATATACCCCTGACCTTGAATACGGGTCACGTTTATTTAGATTACTATTTAGGAGGTGCCTAGCGGTTGTGTTTTTCGTCGTGAAAGCTATCTTTATGCCTTGCTTTTTGAATAGGTTAGTGATTTTATATGTATTCGCATTCACATAGTTGAAACGCGCAAATTTTTTTCTCATTACTGTCCGGTTTGGGAATCGTTTTATCTTTATTTTTATGTTTGGCTATAATTTGATTTATTTTGCTTGGCGAGAAGTTGTTTTCCTTTGGTATTTGCATAATAGTTCTTATTTCCTTATTATAGTTGTCTTTTTGACATGGTATGTTTAAAGCCCTATGCACCATTGAATTGAAACCCGCTAGTTTGTGCGTACTGGGGTGATTAGACTGATTGTCGATTGCATGCGAGGTTTGTGTTGCTTTCCGGAATATGGAATATGAAAGGTCGTTGTCTTTACGTTCAATAGTTATATCGAGATAATTTATTTTCCGGTCTATTTCGGATTCCTTAGTGAATTTGATAGAGTGGTGAAGGCTATTAATGGATTGGAGAATTGTTTTCTCTCGCTTTGTTAGTTCAGTATCGTAGGTGCAAATTACATCATCTACGTAACTTTTCCATATTACTATTCCCTTTGTTGAAGTCTTTTCTAAGAACGCATTTTCTAGTGCATTGATGAAGATGTCAGCGATTAACCCACTTAGTGGCGATCCCATTGCTAGGCCTTCTCTCTGTGTGTATATTTTATTGTCGAATTGAAACACGTTTTGGTTGAGAACGACCCTCAGTAATCTCACAATCTCTTCAATTTCTTTTACCGAATTGTTGGATTTTAAGTTGTTTTCGATGTTAGTGCCCTTCATTAATCGGAATATTGGTGTACATGTTAGTTACGTCGAAGGATACTAGCCTGAAGCTAGGTTTCATTTGTAGGGTGTTCAATGCTGTTACTAGTTCTGTTGTGTTCTTTACAGAGTTGTTTTTGTC
>CAMPQE020000335.1:0-154790 GCA_946902985.2 Meconema thalassinum | reverse complement strand
CACTTCTTTGGTTTAGAGCATTTAGATCCACTCTAACCACTTTTGAGGAGTTTTCTCGTGGGCTATTGAAGAAGTTTTGGTCCCCGGAAACCCAACAGCAAGTTAGAGCAGAGTTATATTCGAAGAGATTCTCGACGTCACAACCTACTCGATACTCTACGTACTTTTCTGGACAGCTGTCTAAACTTCAACATTTAGATCCGCCGATGCCAGATAACGAGTTGATTACTGCATTGATACGTCAATTTCCAGCAGACGTCCAGAGGACTTTGATCGCTGCTGATATCTATAATATGGAACAATTTGATGAAGTATTACAGAAGCTGGATCATACAAACGCACAATTCTTCCATCAGAAGGGAGTAAAGAATAACAACGCTGTGTATGCTGTTATGGCTGATAGTTATTCTCAAACACCTCGAGAGATTCGAGAGGAGCGAGAAGAGAAAACGCCGAGGGAAGATTCCAATAAGAGAGGATGGAACCAGTACAGTAACAGATACAGTTACAAGCCATATGCAAGACCGGATGGTGGTAATCGATACAATACTCGATGGAGAAGGCCACGAGATAGTCAAGGAAGGTACCAGGAAAGAAGATATTATGGTAGAAACAACTACAATAATAGAGGGAATGTAGATACTCGTCAGTCCAATGAAGAGTTTAACAAGGACACAAGGAGAAATTTGTAAGCAAGACACCAAGATAACTTGCAATTTTTGGAGCAGAGGCCCAATGAACCAGGTCCATCGGGAACACAACAATCCCGGGGGAATGGTAATTAAAAAAAAAAAAACTTCGAATTCACAGTAGAAGATAGAATTTTGAATACTTTCACTTCCAGAATTATTAAATGGCAAGCAGAGGATGAGGACTTAATTCAACAGAATGACGAACGAAAGGAAATGGGTACAAGAATTAGAATGCCAATCATATCATGCGAAGTATTTGGTATGCCTGTCGATACTTTGATCGATACTGGGGCTATGCTTTGTCTGGTGAGTGAGAAGCTTTATATTCTGTGGAAGCTCAAGGAGAATTTAGAGGAGATTCCAGTATCAGGAATTAAGATCCAAGGAATAATACCCAATAAAATATCTCTGTGTAAAACACAATTATACTTGTGTATAACGATTGGAGGACATGATTTCCGACATGTGTTTGTTGTAATGAAGGACATGGCTTTTGACATGATATTAGGAGCAGATTTCATTCAGAAATATCAAGCAGTGATAGATATGAAGACAGAGACGATCAGATTCAAGAATACCGAAGAGATTAACTTCGAGGGAAAAGAAGAGGAAGACATCGAGGGAGATGCTCAATGGTCTCTGATTTTTCACGAAGCCGAAGGAAGAGAAGTCTACACTGAGAAGGAGTCCCCAGAGTTAGGGAAGATTTTGGAAGAGTATCAAGATATTTTTGATATTAAGCCTGGTGAAATTGAAGATTTTGAATATTGTGGAAATAAACAATAATGGAAGCTATGAAGTAGCCAATACACGAACTGGTAACATCGTGGGAACTTATAATGCATCGAATTTGAAGATTTATTATTCAAGAACCAGATGATTTAATGTGTAGATAGGAAAAAATAAAAATTTTTCAATTTTTATTTTTTGCTAGGTGTGGGGTGGATGTGCCCAACTCTAGGAATGGGTATTCCAAGTTTCAGACACCTAGATATCAAGGGAAAGGCTGTAGCCGCTTTTGAAAGTTCAGATATTTGAATATCGCGCTACATTGCTTCGAGAAGCATTTAGAAGAAATTTACCGATAGTTGGATGTCAAGTGACGTAGCGAGTAACAGCAGAGGTGGAGGCTATTTATTGATTAAATAGTTAACTATGGAGTAGAGACTTGAGACTGGGATCAGATTACTGGCACGGCCGAATGAAAGAGAATGCAATTAGTATCAAGTAAATCGGACCAGGGATTCAAGAGATATGAGGATTTCTAGATATCAGGCGATGACGCGTGACCCTGACCGTTTTGAATAAAAGCCAGCTGGAGCAGGCATGGTCAGCTCATTCTAACACAAGCACTTGGCAAGCAAGTTGCGTCTACGCTGAGCCAAGGCACATGGTTGCCGAATCTACGCAGAAGTTCTTTTCAAGTCGTGATAGTCACGAAAAGTGCTGCGCTACGAGTTGGAACTTAGTAAGTTTCTGGTGAGGAGAATCACTGAGGTGGTTGATTTCTACAGACATTGGTGGAAATATTTATATTTCCAAAAGGACATATGCTAGACTTTGTCTAGAAAATAGTATTTTGTCACAGTCCAGTAGTAACTTAATACTTGGATGTTTAAATCCATTTCAAGTCAGTTTTCATTTTTGTAACTCGTTAACCACTTCGATCTGTCAGTACACTGAAGACTAGTCTATAACGGTGGCGTTCATTAGTCTACGCAAGGGAAACTGCAGGTTGTCTAGCGCATGGCAGATGGTGATATACAAACCATGCCCAGGGAACGATCTTCAGAACAGCCGTTCATTGCTTAGACTGTCAATGTTTTTCTTGTACTGATGAGATTGCAGTGAGTTATGTTACAACTGACATATCTAATAAGAGATCACTTAGATCTGACCCTATTTAAACAAACTGTTATGGCTTTGATAGAAGCCCATATTAAAATGGAACAACAGTTTATTCAAACGTCGAAAGATACTACCACTATGTCTGACTAGACGAATTGTGGGTCTACAATGGCGGCCGATACAAGGATTATACATGCTTGTCCGATAGGGCATGTCTATGGATAAATCTGGTACAGACCAGGTTTACTACGCTTCAAGACCATCAAGAAATGTAAGCCACATTTGAATTATATTATGCCTAGCTAATTGGAACAAACTATTTTTTTTCTGCAGATGACCAACACATTTTTTTCGTCGTATTTAAATCTTGCAATGATTTACGCAAGACTTATTAAGAGTTATTCTGAGTATTTTCAGCATTCAGAACAGTTTAGGATCGATGACCGAGCATTTCGAGCATTTATTTGAATTTTTCATATTTTAAGGAAACCACGGAAAACCCCCGATGTAACTGTAAAAGTTAAATTTATTTTTGTTGAGGAATGGATATTTTTTCCATATTCGAAGGTTCGAACATGTGGATTCTCACATAATGAGATGATAATTAAACATATTTGAAATAATACAAATAATAATAATAATCCACTAATAATAATAATAATAATAATTTTTATAATTTTTCTAAATAATTCTTGGATATTATATTTTCTAATAATCATATGTATTGAGAAAGAGCCTATGAAGTAGTTTAATCATTTCTAGTTTGGAACAGGAGATTTTCCGAAGGAGAGTGGTTAGCGCAAGCCCGCATTCAACCAACATTTCAGTTCTGGTTGAACAGTTGATATTTGCATTGAGTAAAGTACATTTTTCAGATAACACGGAGAGGCATGAAACGGGAAGCAATTGATATTTGTATCAAATAGGATATTTTTGTATTTATATAAAATCATGACGTAAATACACTCGAAAGTGAAGTAAAGCTTTTCATATGTATGGTAAACTCACGGGTTGAACTGAATGGTAAAATAAAATAAACTTGTAAGTTTATTAATCTTCCAGTGTTGATAACAAGCAGAGGCTTGATTTATTGTATAAATTTTGGGAAGAAAATTTATGTGTGTGGAGTAGTTGAAATGCCATTCCCAGGTGCGCATGTTAAGTCGCAGGAATGAAGAGGTTTTTTCGAGCATCAATCAAATAGCAGGTTCGATGGCTCAGGTTTATAGTAGGAGTATTGGAGCCACACATTTCGTCGTATGAATAACCCGAAGGTTATTTCTTGAAACCATCAGTTCTTATTTCAACCTTGTTTACGAATTCCATTTAGACTTTGATTTTGCTAGAACCCGGATTTGTCATGATAGTAGTTTATTCTTCTTCAGAGGAAGACCTTTGCCGTTGTTGTTGTAATATTGTGTTCTTACACAAATAAGAGAATGGGCCACTGCCAATTAAAAATAATTCTTTAACCACGAATAATTTGAAGGATATTTTAAATCCTAGTGCCATGAACTAAATGAATTCATTATAAAACTACAATTCTTATTTCCGCATTCTGTCGAAGAATTGCAAGTTGTGAAAGTTGCTAAAAATGGCCATGAATATAAATATTTTTATAATATTGTTCCCAAGTGGAAAATTGAATAGTTGAATGGTTCAACCATTTATTGATCAAGTTGATGATTCAGAAATCATGTATTTTTGTTAGGAACTTGAAGTTCATAATCGAGTCACTTCTCGAATGTTTAATGTCAGAAGAACAATTAATTGTTGTTGTGCTTCGCACAGTTCTTCGATGCTATGCTCAATGGTCAAATTCTTTTCAGATGTTATTAATATGTGTTAATAATTTGTGTTGCTTAAATGATGATAATATTTTCGACGATATATTTTTGAAACTGGAAAAAAAAGTGAAAGTTTAAGAATTCTATAAACATTTATTCTACGAGTGTTAATATCATGTAAATAGTCAAACAGTGATCTACGTTATTTCCAGTATAGACAATTAATTTTGAACTGGAATTAAATATTAATAATTTTGGAACACAGTCCACAGGACTATTAATCGGACTTGTGTTTCCAAAAAGATTGTCAAATGTGTTTGGAAGATTTCTGTATATTGTGTGTAAATAAGAGTGTGGATCGCCACACGTGGATGATGCTGCTTTGAGCATTCTTGCAGTCAGGTTTTAACTTTAAAATAAACTGAGATAATTTTACCAGATGTGTTACACCCAATTAAATCTCCTTCTATCCTTATTGTTGCATTGAGCCAAAAATCAGCAAAGCATTTTTTTTAATTTGATGTCGTTTTTGCGATTTGCTTTAACCCATCTGGCGCTCCGGGATATTTTGACTCTCGTGCTGACTGATTATTGGTAAAATGCATATGTGGTCGTGCGGACTCCGGTCTAAACGGGCACATAAAATAAGATAGAGAGAGAAATGGCTTCGAACGTGGGTCCCGATTTAGACATGGTCAATCGCATGCCGATTTGAAATTGTGATAATTTTTATAGAAATATTTTGGGAGTTGAGAGATGTCTGCTTTGGATGAATAAATTAGTAGGAAACCCAATTAGTGGGGAAAATTAAAAATTTAACTGGTTAATAATTAGAATGGGTTTGATTATTTTTGATAATGGCTTAACCATTAGGGCGTCAAGTATATTCAGTAGTAAACGTTCGATGACTGGATATACACATTATTAGAATCCAGGTGGAGGATATTTGAGAACTTGCATGTTTTTCTTGTGATATTGTGGTAAATGTAATTAGTAAAAGTAGAGAATTTTGTTTTTCCATCACGTCGACATTAGGACAAATCTCATTTTATTATAGTGTTCCAATTAGCTATTCATATTTCTTGTTCTAGTTATAAGCTTGTGTTTGCCACTGTTGTATACCCCTAAGTTTTGAATAATAATTGAAAATTATGGAAGAAATGATGAGGATGATGAGGAGTTTGGAGGAGAGTTCAAAAGAGGCTGGACGGCGTGTAGCAGCCATTGTGAAAGAAAATACTGAGGCTTTAGAAAAGAAACTTAAAGAAAATTCTGATAAACTTAAAGAAAGTTTAAACGATAAACTTAAGGAAAATTCCAATTTGTTAGAAAGCAGGTTAAAAGATAACTTGAAGGAAAATTCTGATTCTTTAGAAAATAAACTTAAAGAAAATTCTGATTCTTTAGAAAATAAACTTAGAGAAAATTTGAATGATAAACTTAAAGAAAGTTCTGATTCTTTAAAGGGTAATTTGAAAGAAAATTTAAATAGTAAATTTAATTCAATGGAAAGTAAATTTAAAGAGAATTCTGAAATTTTGAAAATGACACTTGAGAGTAAAATGAATAAATTATGCGAAAAAACACATGAGCTCGAAACTTCATTAGCTACTAACGCTAGTTTAATGGACGATAAATTTCGCGATGCCGATCTTCGATCCCAAAGCTTAGCTGATAGGATAGAACATGGTCTTAGGAAAGTTGGTGAAGACATGGTCAACCTGGAAGTCAGAGTGAAGAAGGAGAGTAACGAGATGGGAATTCTAGTTGTTCAACGTTTAACGGAACAATTCAAAGAACTTGTCATGGGAGAAATAAGAGAAGGTGTGATTAATGAGTTGCAAACTGAAATCAAAACCACAGTTGTCAATGAAATTAAAGACACACTCAAGCTGGAGAATCAAGAGGGAATCAAGGAGATTAGGGAATCTTTGTCATCCCATATTGAAGTAATTGCCAAAGATATCCAAGCAACACAGAAGGACATATCAGATATGACAGGGTCATTGAAAAGTCATGAGGCTGTTATGAACCAGATATCCACTGATGTTAAGGACAATTGTAAAGAAACTGAAGCAATTAAGAAGATGGCAGAAGAAAACCAGAATGAACTTGAGGCTATGAAAAGTCAAATCAAGGATGAGAAACAGTCTGATCATCTGTTGAAAATGCCAAATGTAAGGGGAAAGGAACAGATACAGATAAATCTAGGAGGAGCTAGAGAGACTGATAGACAGGATGAGGTCAGGACAGTATTTCAATCCAACCCCATAACTGTATTTAAGAATATAGAAGATAAGCCTTCTAAATTTTCAGGGCGAGATTCTGTGACACCCGTGGAATTTTTGAGAGAAGCAGGTGATTACCTGAAAGATTCTAAGATCCCTAAAGAAAGACAGATCCGAGTGATAGGGAAGTTCTTGGAAGGTCCTGCACTTCTTTGGTTTAGAGCATTTAGATCCACTCTAACCACTTTTGAGGAGTTTTCTCGTGGGCTATTGAAGAAGTTTTGGTCCCCGGAAACCCAACAGCAAGTTAGAGCAGAGTTATATTCGAAGAGATTCTCGACGTCACAACCTACTCGATACTCTACGTACTTTTCTGGACAGCTGTCTAAACTTCAACATTTAGATCCGCCGATGCCAGATAACGAGTTGATTACTGCATTGATACGTCAATTTCCAGCAGACGTCCAGAGGACTTTGATCGCTGCTGATATCTATAATATGGAACAATTTGATGAAGTATTACAGAAGCTGGATCATACAAACGCACAATTCTTCCATCAGAAGGGAGTAAAGAATAACAACGCTGTGTATGCTGTTATGGCTGATAGTTATTCTCAAACACCTCGAGAGATTCGAGAGGAGCGAGAAGAGAAAACGCCGAGGGAAGATTCCAATAAGAGAGGATGGAACCAGTACAGTAACAGATACAGTTACAAGCCATATGCAAGACCGGATGGTGGTAATCGATACAATACTCGATGGAGAAGGCCACGAGATAGTCAAGGAAGGTACCAGGAAAGAAGATATTATGGTAGAAACAACTACAATAATAGAGGGAATGTAGATACTCGTCAGTCCAATGAAGAGTTTAACAAGGACACAAGGAGAAATTTGTAAGCAAGACACCAAGATAACTTGCAATTTTTGGAGCAGAGGCCCAATGAACCAGGTCCATCGGGAACACAACAATCCCGGGGGAATGGTAATTAAAAAAAAAAAAACTTCGAATTCACAGTAGAAGATAGAATTTTGAATACTTTCACTTCCAGAATTATTAAATGGCAAGCAGAGGATGAGGACTTAATTCAACAGAATGACGAACGAAAGGAAATGGGTACAAGAATTAGAATGCCAATCATATCATGCGAAGTATTTGGTATGCCTGTCGATACTTTGATCGATACTGGGGCTATGCTTTGTCTGGTGAGTGAGAAGCTTTATATTCTGTGGAAGCTCAAGGAGAATTTAGAGGAGATTCCAGTATCAGGAATTAAGATCCAAGGAATAATACCCAATAAAATATCTCTGTGTAAAACACAATTATACTTGTGTATAACGATTGGAGGACATGATTTCCGACATGTGTTTGTTGTAATGAAGGACATGGCTTTTGACATGATATTAGGAGCAGATTTCATTCAGAAATATCAAGCAGTGATAGATATGAAGACAGAGACGATCAGATTCAAGAATACCGAAGAGATTAACTTCGAGGGAAAAGAAGAGGAAGACATCGAGGGAGATGCTCAATGGTCTCTGATTTTTCACGAAGCCGAAGGAAGAGAAGTCTACACTGAGAAGGAGTCCCCAGAGTTAGGGAAGATTTTGGAAGAGTATCAAGATATTTTTGATATTAAGCCTGGTGAAATTGAAGATTTTGAATATTGTGGAAATAAACAATAATGGAAGCTATGAAGTAGCCAATACACGAACTGGTAACATCGTGGGAACTTATAATGCATCGAATTTGAAGATTTATTATTCAAGAACCAGATGATTTAATGTGTAGATAGGAAAAATAAAAATTTTTCAATTTTTATTTTTTGCTAGGTGTGGGGTGGATGTGCCCAACTCTAGGAATGGGTATTCCAAGTTTCAGACACCTAGATATCAAGGGAAAGGCTGTAGCCGCTTTTGAAAGTTCAGATATTTGAATATCGCGCTACATTGCTTCGAGAAGCATTTAGAAGAAATTTACCGATAGTTGGATGTCAAGTGACGTAGCGAGTAACAGCAGAGGTGGAGGCTATTTATTGATTAAATAGTTAACTATGGAGTAGAGACTTGAGACTGGGATCAGATTACTGGCACGGCCGAATGAAAGAGAATGCAATTAGTATCAAGTAAATCGGACCAGGGATTCAAGAGATATGAGGATTTCTAGATATCAGGCGATGACGCGTGACCCTGACCGTTTTGAATAAAAGCCAGCTGGAGCAGGCATGGTCAGCTCATTCTAACACAAGCACTTGGCAAGCAAGTTGCGTCTACGCTGAGCCAAGGCACATGGTTGCCGAATCTACGCAGAAGTTCTTTTCAAGTCGTGATAGTCACGAAAAGTGCTGCGCTACGAGTTGGAACTTAGTAAGTTTCTGGTGAGGAGAATCACTGAGGTGGTTGATTTCTACAGACATTGGTGGAAATATTTATATTTCCAAAAGGACATATGCTAGACTTTGTCTAGAAAATAGTATTTTGTCACAGTCCAGTAGTAACTTAATACTTGGATGTTTAAATCCATTTCAAGTCAGTTTTCATTTTTGTAACTCGTTAACCACTTCGATCTGTCAGTACACTGAAGACTAGTCTATAACGGTGGCGTTCATTAGTCTACGCAAGGGAAACTGCAGGTTGTCTAGCGCATGGCAGATGGTGATATACAAACCATGCCCAGGGAACGATCTTCAGAACAGCCGTTCATTGCTTAGACTGTCAATGTTTTTCTTGTACTGATGAGATTGCAGTGAGTTATGTTACAACTGACATATCTAATAAGAGATCACTTAGATCTGACCCTATTTAAACAAACTGTTATGGCTTTGATAGAAGCCCATATTAAAATGGAACAACAGTTTATTCAAACGTCGAAAGATACTACCACTATGTCTGACTAGACGAATTGTGGGTCTACAATGGCGGCCGATACAAGGATTATACATGCTTGTCCGATAGGGCATGTCTATGGATAAATCTGGTACAGACCAGGTTTACTACGCTTCAAGACCATCAAGAAATGTAAGCCACATTTGAATTATATTATGCCTAGCTAATTGGAACAAACTATTTTTTTTCTGCAGATGACCAACACATTTTTTTCGTCGTATTTAAATCTTGCAATGATTTACGCAAGACTTATTAAGAGTTATTCTGAGTATTTTCAGCATTCAGAACAGTTTAGGATCGATGACCGAGCATTTCGAGCATTTATTTGAATTTTTCATATTTTAAGGAAACCACGGAAAACCCCCGATGTAACTGTAAAAGTTAAATTTATTTTTGTTGAGGAATGGATATTTTTTCCATATTCGAAGGTTCGAACATGTGGATTCTCACATAATGAGATGATAATTAAACATATTTGAAATAATACAAATAATAATAATAATCCACTAATAATAATAATAATAATAATTTTTATAATTTTTCTAAATAATTCTTGGATATTATATTTTCTAATAATCATATGTATTGAGAAAGAGCCTATGAAGTAGTTTAATCATTTCTAGTTTGGAACAGGAGATTTTCCGAAGGAGAGTGGTTAGCGCAAGCCCGCATTCAACCAACATTTCAGTTCTGGTTGAACAGTTGATATTTGCATTGAGTAAAGTACATTTTTCAGATAACACGGAGAGGCATGAAACGGGAAGCAATTGATATTTGTATCAAATAGGATATTTTTGTATTTATATAAAATCATGACGTAAATACACTCGAAAGTGAAGTAAAGCTTTTCATATGTATGGTAAACTCACGGGTTGAACTGAATGGTAAAATAAAATAAACTTGTAAGTTTATTAATCTTCCAGTGTTGATAACAAGCAGAGGCTTGATTTATTGTATAAATTTTGGGAAGAAAATTTATGTGTGTGGAGTAGTTGAAATGCCATTCCCAGGTGCGCATGTTAAGTCGCAGGAATGAAGAGGTTTTTTCGAGCATCAATCAAATAGCAGGTTCGATGGCTCAGGTTTATAGTAGGAGTATTGGAGCCACACATTTCGTCGTATGAATAACCCGAAGGTTATTTCTTGAAACCATCAGTTCTTATTTCAACCTTGTTTACGAATTCCATTTAGACTTTGATTTTGCTAGAACCCGGATTTGTCATGATAGTAGTTTATTCTTCTTCAGAGGAAGACCTTTGCCGTTGTTGTTGTAATATTGTGTTCTTACACAAATAAGAGAATGGGCCACTGCCAATTAAAAATAATTCTTTAACCACGAATAATTTGAAGGATATTTTAAATCCTAGTGCCATGAACTAAATGAATTCATTATAAAACTACAATTCTTATTTCCGCATTCTGTCGAAGAATTGCAAGTTGTGAAAGTTGCTAAAAATGGCCATGAATATAAATATTTTTATAATATTGTTCCCAAGTGGAAAATTGAATAGTTGAATGGTTCAACCATTTATTGATCAAGTTGATGATTCAGAAATCATGTATTTTTGTTAGGAACTTGAAGTTCATAATCGAGTCACTTCTCGAATGTTTAATGTCAGAAGAACAATTAATTGTTGTTGTGCTTCGCACAGTTCTTCGATGCTATGCTCAATGGTCAAATTCTTTTCAGATGTTATTAATATGTGTTAATAATTTGTGTTGCTTAAATGATGATAATATTTTCGACGATATATTTTTGAAACTGGAAAAAAAAGTGAAAGTTTAAGAATTCTATAAACATTTATTCTACGAGTGTTAATATCATGTAAATAGTCAAACAGTGATCTACGTTATTTCCAGTATAGACAATTAATTTTGAACTGGAATTAAATATTAATAATTTTGGAACACAGTCCACAGGACTATTAATCGGACTTGTGTTTCCAAAAAGATTGTCAAATGTGTTTGGAAGATTTCTGTATATTGTGTGTAAATAAGAGTGTGGATCGCCACACGTGGATGATGCTGCTTTGAGCATTCTTGCAGTCAGGTTTTAACTTTAAAATAAACTGAGATAATTTTACCAGATGTGTTACACCCAATTAAATCTCCTTCTATCCTTATTGTTGCATTGAGCCAAAAATCAGCAAAGCATTTTTTTTAATTTGATGTCGTTTTTGCGATTTGCTTTAACCCATCTGGCGCTCCGGGATATTTTGACTCTCGTGCTGACTGATTATTGGTAAAATGCATATGTGGTCGTGCGGACTCCGGTCTAAACGGGCACATAAAATAAGATAGAGAGAGAAATGGCTTCGAACGTGGGTCCCGATTTAGACATGGTCAATCGCATGCCGATTTGAAATTGTGATAATTTTTATAGAAATATTTTGGGAGTTGAGAGATGTCTGCTTTGGATGAATAAATTAGTAGGAAACCCAATTAGTGGGGAAAATTAAAAATTTAACTGGTTAATAATTAGAATGGGTTTGATTATTTTTGATAATGGCTTAACCATTAGGGCGTCAAGTATATTCAGTAGTAAACGTTCGATGACTGGATATACACATTATTAGAATCCAGGTGGAGGATATTTGAGAACTTGCATGTTTTTCTTGTGATATTGTGGTAAATGTAATTAGTAAAAGTAGAGAATTTTGTTTTTCCATCACGTCGACATTAGGACAAATCTCATTTTATTATAGTGTTCCAATTAGCTATTCATATTTCTTGTTCTAGTTATAAGCTTGTGTTTGCCACTGTTGTATACCCCTAAGTTTTGAATAATAATTGAAAATTATGGAAGAAATGATGAGGATGATGAGGAGTTTGGAGGAGAGTTCAAAAGAGGCTGGACGGCGTGTAGCAGCCATTGTGAAAGAAAATACTGAGGCTTTAGAAAAGAAACTTAAAGAAAATTCTGATAAACTTAAAGAAAGTTTAAACGATAAACTTAAGGAAAATTCCAATTTGTTAGAAAGCAGGTTAAAAGATAACTTGAAGGAAAATTCTGATTCTTTAGAAAATAAACTTAAAGAAAATTCTGATTCTTTAGAAAATAAACTTAGAGAAAATTTGAATGATAAACTTAAAGAAAGTTCTGATTCTTTAAAGGGTAATTTGAAAGAAAATTTAAATAGTAAATTTAATTCAATGGAAAGTAAATTTAAAGAGAATTCTGAAATTTTGAAAATGACACTTGAGAGTAAAATGAATAAATTATGCGAAAAAACACATGAGCTCGAAACTTCATTAGCTACTAACGCTAGTTTAATGGACGATAAATTTCGCGATGCCGATCTTCGATCCCAAAGCTTAGCTGATAGGATAGAACATGGTCTTAGGAAAGTTGGTGAAGACATGGTCAACCTGGAAGTCAGAGTGAAGAAGGAGAGTAACGAGATGGGAATTCTAGTTGTTCAACGTTTAACGGAACAATTCAAAGAACTTGTCATGGGAGAAATAAGAGAAGGTGTGATTAATGAGTTGCAAACTGAAATCAAAACCACAGTTGTCAATGAAATTAAAGACACACTCAAGCTGGAGAATCAAGAGGGAATCAAGGAGATTAGGGAATCTTTGTCATCCCATATTGAAGTAATTGCCAAAGATATCCAAGCAACACAGAAGGACATATCAGATATGACAGGGTCATTGAAAAGTCATGAGGCTGTTATGAACCAGATATCCACTGATGTTAAGGACAATTGTAAAGAAACTGAAGCAATTAAGAAGATGGCAGAAGAAAACCAGAATGAACTTGAGGCTATGAAAAGTCAAATCAAGGATGAGAAACAGTCTGATCATCTGTTGAAAATGCCAAATGTAAGGGGAAAGGAACAGATACAGATAAATCTAGGAGGAGCTAGAGAGACTGATAGACAGGATGAGGTCAGGACAGTATTTCAATCCAACCCCATAACTGTATTTAAGAATATAGAAGATAAGCCTTCTAAATTTTCAGGGCGAGATTCTGTGACACCCGTGGAATTTTTGAGAGAAGCAGGTGATTACCTGAAAGATTCTAAGATCCCTAAAGAAAGACAGATCCGAGTGATAGGGAAGTTCTTGGAAGGTCCTGCACTTCTTTGGTTTAGAGCATTTAGATCCACTCTAACCACTTTTGAGGAGTTTTCTCGTGGGCTATTGAAGAAGTTTTGGTCCCCGGAAACCCAACAGCAAGTTAGAGCAGAGTTATATTCGAAGAGATTCTCGACGTCACAACCTACTCGATACTCTACGTACTTTTCTGGACAGCTGTCTAAACTTCAACATTTAGATCCGCCGATGCCAGATAACGAGTTGATTACTGCATTGATACGTCAATTTCCAGCAGACGTCCAGAGGACTTTGATCGCTGCTGATATCTATAATATGGAACAATTTGATGAAGTATTACAGAAGCTGGATCATACAAACGCACAATTCTTCCATCAGAAGGGAGTAAAGAATAACAACGCTGTGTATGCTGTTATGGCTGATAGTTATTCTCAAACACCTCGAGAGATTCGAGAGGAGCGAGAAGAGAAAACGCCGAGGGAAGATTCCAATAAGAGAGGATGGAACCAGTACAGTAACAGATACAGTTACAAGCCATATGCAAGACCGGATGGTGGTAATCGATACAATACTCGATGGAGAAGGCCACGAGATAGTCAAGGAAGGTACCAGGAAAGAAGATATTATGGTAGAAACAACTACAATAATAGAGGGAATGTAGATACTCGTCAGTCCAATGAAGAGTTTAACAAGGACACAAGGAGAAATTTGTAAGCAAGACACCAAGATAACTTGCAATTTTTGGAGCAGAGGCCCAATGAACCAGGTCCATCGGGAACACAACAATCCCGGGGGAATGGTAATTAAAAAAAAAAAACTTCGAATTCACAGTAGAAGATAGAATTTTGAATACTTTCACTTCCAGAATTATTAAATGGCAAGCAGAGGATGAGGACTTAATTCAACAGAATGACGAACGAAAGGAAATGGGTACAAGAATTAGAATGCCAATCATATCATGCGAAGTATTTGGTATGCCTGTCGATACTTTGATCGATACTGGGGCTATGCTTTGTCTGGTGAGTGAGAAGCTTTATATTCTGTGGAAGCTCAAGGAGAATTTAGAGGAGATTCCAGTATCAGGAATTAAGATCCAAGGAATAATACCCAATAAAATATCTCTGTGTAAAACACAATTATACTTGTGTATAACGATTGGAGGACATGATTTCCGACATGTGTTTGTTGTAATGAAGGACATGGCTTTTGACATGATATTAGGAGCAGATTTCATTCAGAAATATCAAGCAGTGATAGATATGAAGACAGAGACGATCAGATTCAAGAATACCGAAGAGATTAACTTCGAGGGAAAAGAAGAGGAAGACATCGAGGGAGATGCTCAATGGTCTCTGATTTTTCACGAAGCCGAAGGAAGAGAAGTCTACACTGAGAAGGAGTCCCCAGAGTTAGGGAAGATTTTGGAAGAGTATCAAGATATTTTTGATATTAAGCCTGGTGAAATTGAAGATTTTGAATATTGTGGAAATAAACAATAATGGAAGCTATGAAGTAGCCAATACACGAACTGGTAACATCGTGGGAACTTATAATGCATCGAATTTGAAGATTTATTATTCAAGAACCAGATGATTTAATGTGTAGATAGGAAAAATAAAAATTTTTCAATTTTTATTTTTTGCTAGGTGTGGGGTGGATGTGCCCAACTCTAGGAATGGGTATTCCAAGTTTCAGACACCTAGATATCAAGGGAAAGGCTGTAGCCGCTTTTGAAAGTTCAGATATTTGAATATCGCGCTACATTGCTTCGAGAAGCATTTAGAAGAAATTTACCGATAGTTGGATGTCAAGTGACGTAGCGAGTAACAGCAGAGGTGGAGGCTATTTATTGATTAAATAGTTAACTATGGAGTAGAGACTTGAGACTGGGATCAGATTACTGGCACGGCCGAATGAAAGAGAATGCAATTAGTATCAAGTAAATCGGACCAGGGATTCAAGAGATATGAGGATTTCTAGATATCAGGCGATGACGCGTGACCCTGACCGTTTTGAATAAAAGCCAGCTGGAGCAGGCATGGTCAGCTCATTCTAACACAAGCACTTGGCAAGCAAGTTGCGTCTACGCTGAGCCAAGGCACATGGTTGCCGAATCTACGCAGAAGTTCTTTTCAAGTCGTGATAGTCACGAAAAGTGCTGCGCTACGAGTTGGAACTTAGTAAGTTTCTGGTGAGGAGAATCACTGAGGTGGTTGATTTCTACAGACATTGGTGGAAATATTTATATTTCCAAAAGGACATATGCTAGACTTTGTCTAGAAAATAGTATTTTGTCACAGTCCAGTAGTAACTTAATACTTGGATGTTTAAATCCATTTCAAGTCAGTTTTCATTTTTGTAACTCGTTAACCACTTCGATCTGTCAGTACACTGAAGACTAGTCTATAACGGTGGCGTTCATTAGTCTACGCAAGGGAAACTGCAGGTTGTCTAGCGCATGGCAGATGGTGATATACAAACCATGCCCAGGGAACGATCTTCAGAACAGCCGTTCATTGCTTAGACTGTCAATGTTTTTCTTGTACTGATGAGATTGCAGTGAGTTATGTTACAACTGACATATCTAATAAGAGATCACTTAGATCTGACCCTATTTAAACAAACTGTTATGGCTTTGATAGAAGCCCATATTAAAATGGAACAACAGTTTATTCAAACGTCGAAAGATACTACCACTATGTCTGACTAGACGAATTGTGGGTCTACAATGGCGGCCGATACAAGGATTATACATGCTTGTCCGATAGGGCATGTCTATGGATAAATCTGGTACAGACCAGGTTTACTACGCTTCAAGACCATCAAGAAATGTAAGCCACATTTGAATTATATTATGCCTAGCTAATTGGAACAAACTATTTTTTTTCTGCAGATGACCAACACATTTTTTTCGTCGTATTTAAATCTTGCAATGATTTACGCAAGACTTATTAAGAGTTATTCTGAGTATTTTCAGCATTCAGAACAGTTTAGGATCGATGACCGAGCATTTCGAGCATTTATTTGAATTTTTCATATTTTAAGGAAACCACGGAAAACCCCCGATGTAACTGTAAAAGTTAAATTTATTTTTGTTGAGGAATGGATATTTTTTCCATATTCGAAGGTTCGAACATGTGGATTCTCACATAATGAGATGATAATTAAACATATTTGAAATAATACAAATAATAATAATAATCCACTAATAATAATAATAATAATAATTTTTATAATTTTTCTAAATAATTCTTGGATATTATATTTTCTAATAATCATATGTATTGAGAAAGAGCCTATGAAGTAGTTTAATCATTTCTAGTTTGGAACAGGAGATTTTCCGAAGGAGAGTGGTTAGCGCAAGCCCGCATTCAACCAACATTTCAGTTCTGGTTGAACAGTTGATATTTGCATTGAGTAAAGTACATTTTTCAGATAACACGGAGAGGCATGAAACGGGAAGCAATTGATATTTGTATCAAATAGGATATTTTTGTATTTATATAAAATCATGACGTAAATACACTCGAAAGTGAAGTAAAGCTTTTCATATGTATGGTAAACTCACGGGTTGAACTGAATGGTAAAATAAAATAAACTTGTAAGTTTATTAATCTTCCAGTGTTGATAACAAGCAGAGGCTTGATTTATTGTATAAATTTTGGGAAGAAAATTTATGTGTGTGGAGTAGTTGAAATGCCATTCCCAGGTGCGCATGTTAAGTCGCAGGAATGAAGAGGTTTTTTCGAGCATCAATCAAATAGCAGGTTCGATGGCTCAGGTTTATAGTAGGAGTATTGGAGCCACACATTTCGTCGTATGAATAACCCGAAGGTTATTTCTTGAAACCATCAGTTCTTATTTCAACCTTGTTTACGAATTCCATTTAGACTTTGATTTTGCTAGAACCCGGATTTGTCATGATAGTAGTTTATTCTTCTTCAGAGGAAGACCTTTGCCGTTGTTGTTGTAATATTGTGTTCTTACACAAATAAGAGAATGGGCCACTGCCAATTAAAAATAATTCTTTAACCACGAATAATTTGAAGGATATTTTAAATCCTAGTGCCATGAACTAAATGAATTCATTATAAAACTACAATTCTTATTTCCGCATTCTGTCGAAGAATTGCAAGTTGTGAAAGTTGCTAAAAATGGCCATGAATATAAATATTTTTATAATATTGTTCCCAAGTGGAAAATTGAATAGTTGAATGGTTCAACCATTTATTGATCAAGTTGGTGATTCAGAAATCATGTATTTTTGTTAGGAACTTGAAGTTCATAATCGAGTCACTTCTCGAATGTTTAATGTCAGAAGAACAATTAATTGTTGTTGTGCTTCGCACAGTTCTTCGATGCTATGCTCAATGGTCAAATTCTTTTCAGATGTTATTAATATGTGTTAATAATTTGTGTTGCTTAAATGATGATAACATTTTCGACGATATATTTTTGAAACTGGAAAAAAAAGTGAAAGTTGAAGAATTCTATAAACATTTATTCTACGAGTGTTAATATCATGTAAATAGTCAAACAGTGATCTACGTTATTTCCAGTATAGACAATTAATTTTGAACTGGAATTAAATATTAATAATTTTGGAACACAGTCCACAGGACTATTAATCGGACTTGTGTTTCCAAAAAGATTGTCAAATGTGTTTGGAAGATTTCTGTATATTGTGTGTAAATAAGAGTGTGGATCGCCACACGTGGATGATGCTGCTTTGAGCATTCTTGCAGTCAGGTTTTAACTTTAAAATAAACTGAGATAATTTTACCAGATGTGTTACACCCAATTAAATCTCCTTCTATCCTTATTGTTGCATTGAGCCAAAAATCAGCAAAGCATTTTTTTAATTTGATGTCGTTTTTGCGATTGGCTTTAACCCATCTGGCACTCCGGGATATTTTGACTCTCGTGCTGACTGATAATTGGTAAAATGCATATGTGGTCGTGCGGACTCCGGTCTAAACGGGCACAGTACAGCATATCCTTATTTGGCTATAAGACCTGCAATTCCCAGAATCGGATCCACGCTACTCCTGAGCAAATAAGAACGTTGACGACAACCCAATTTGATGGAGTGGGAGACTTGGGGTCGGCATCGCAAGAACAGATTGGCCTACGATCACGTGTGAGGGGTGCTGGAGAAAGGGATGTCAAGAAGTTATAAAAGACTCAACCCAGGGACGGAGAGTCACTCCATTTGATTCTGTTTCTTTAGTCAGAATCGATTATCATGTTGATGGTCAGTCTAGTCTACTTTTGAGCATCTCTAAGCTCATAAACTATTACAGTTGCAGTATGCTGGGGACATATCTCGTTCACGCATATTGATGATAACAGTTGTGTCTTTGGCTGTTGTCATAAATGGGATTCTTGAAGCTAGATCTTCATCTCACGCAACGCTATAATTTTACATATCAAGAATTTTCAAGAAGATGACGGCGATCTCGTACAGAAGACAACAGATTTGCTCGAGGTTAAGTATAACCTACAATTAAGTCAGCGCTGGTGAGCGTAAATGACATGACATCTCTCTATGTTTTTTTCTTTTCAAATTAATCAATCTTTCGTTGGGCATAGTAACTGTAAATTCATTTTAATTCTGCAATAAGTTAAAGTAATATGTCTCCGCTTTGTCTTGATTTAGCCGCCACGTTAACAGTGAATTCTACGTCTTCCATTAGCATGTGTTTTATAAGTGATCTTTTTATTATAATTAAATTCAATTTCATTAAATTCAGTTTCCGTGTTTAATTCTTGTAGATAGAATTAGCTATAATACCGAACCTGTCCTCTCTTAGTACATATCATTTTGGTTGGAAGCTAGATGTTTCCCCACGGGCTGAGTGATAAGAGTTTATATAGCTGAGGTATATAATGGTAAGTCTGATTATATGTATATTTCGATGTCCTAATGGTAATTGGACACGATGGCGCCCATCCGGTATAAAGTTCTATAGTGGTTTCACCTCAGTACTTCACGTGAATGACCATTACTTCTAGTTGTCCAACTGTGGAACTTGTTGTGGTGTTGGTTCACTCCCATCAGGAGATAATAACCATCACATTTGAAGGGGTGAAGGAAGACATCAGGAGTCAATTAGAGGAGAAGTCCACGGAAATAAGGATAGAGGTAGATTCCAGATTGAAAGAAGTACAAAGTGGCTTAGAAGTGAGAATGAGCAGCCAGGCTGATAATTTTAGAGAATTAGTGCAAGTAGAAACGAGACAGGTGAAGGAACAATTAAGTGGTGAGATGGACAAATTAAGTGAAGAACTGAATAAAAAAGTAGAATAAAGTAGCGCTCAGAATTTAGAAAACATTCAGGAATTACAGGAGAAGCAAGGAGTCCTGAGAGATCAATTAAAACTAAGGGAGGTTGATCTGCAAGAAAAAGTTGAGAATGTAGGAAGGCAGGCAGAGAAAAGATTAGTTGAGATGGAAACGAGATTAAAGAACAAGATAAGGTATGAGGCAGGCCAGAATAGGGGAGGAAGCGTGAGTGGTTTCACTTACAAGGAATCTGAACTGGGAAATTTTAGTAATAAGCAAGGCTGTCCGATGGAATTTTTGGGGGCGGTCGAAAATAAATTTAAAGAGAGGTTGGAGGAAGGATGATTTGAATGGGGCTACGTAGTGGAGATACTGGATCAGGCATTTGTCGGTGAGACAAAAAGTTGGTTCGCCGTATACAAAGATACGTCAGAGAATTTCAGTGAATTCAGGGAAAAGTTTTGTAATACGTATTGGAGTGAAGAGATTCAATCGAGGCATCGGGAAGCGGTAGTGTGTGGAAAATACAATCCTAAAGGAAACAGTAGTATGACGGGAGTATTTCCTAGGGCAGGTACTTATCTGCAAATATTTGGATGGCCTTACCCAAGAAAAAGATGTAGTTAGGATGCTTTTGAGACACTTCCCATACAGAATAAAGGAAGCGGCTTGCATTCAAAGAGTGAACACTATCCCAGAGATGGTGCAACTGTTAGGCACGTTTGAGGCTCTAGGCAGGATTAGCGGTGAGGAAAACATGGTTGCTAATTACCAGAGATTAAATAGTAATCAGGGAAAAGATATTAGGAATCAGGAGGATCAGAGCAGGAACAGTGGCGGCAATAATAAATACCAAGACAGGGGTAATAATAGCAACACTTATAATTACCAGAACAGGGGTAATAACAGTCACAATCAGGGTTACCAGAATAGAAGTCATAACGGTAACAACCAGAGTTCCCAGAACAGAAATAATAACGGCAACACTCAGGGTTACCAGAACCGAGGTAATAATAATAATAATAATTACCCAAAACAGGAGTAATGGATCAGGTAACAACAATGGTCAGAATGGTAGCCAAAGGTCTGGAAACTACAATAACCCCAACCATAACCAAGGTAACAGAGTTTTTAACAGAAATGACCAGAACAACAGCAATAGTGGTAACAATGGTAGTAGCACTAATGCTAGCGAAATTCAGGTCAACAGCGCGTTAAACAATGGAGCTAGTACCAGTACAAGTTCTTTAAACTAGAGCCGGGCTGTTATGACGGGTCTACATTACAGTCAGTGATTACCCCAATTAGTACTTTAATTGCTGATAATTATGACCTAGATGTGAAAAGCGATTTACTTACGGAGTTAACAGATGGTCAGGAAGTAAGTAAGTAAGTGTAAAATTGTATATCCTGTAGCTAAAATCTTAGTGTCTGGGGCGCCAGTTTTTGCATTATTTGATTCAGGGTGCGCACGAAGCAGTTTGAGTACCATGTTTTATTCAAAAATGGAGAGAGGTGACTTTTTGAGGAAATTCCTATTAAATCTACGTATATTATAACTGCTGTTGGGAAGAGGTCCCATTTAATTTCTAAACAAGTACTGGTAGAACTAAAGATTGACGGGCACGGAGAGAGGCTGGCCTGTTTAATAATACCGAACCTCGTATATGAATTGATCGTTGGTTCAGACTGGCTAAGTAGATATTCAGCTCAATTATGCTATGAACAAGAGTGTGTAAAAGTGAATTGGAACGAAAAGGAAAAAATTATGCCGTTTAACAACCCTGGTAAGCAGTGTGGTGTGACGTCAGAGGTGTGTACGTTGAGTACTGTAATTTCGGCCAGTAGTGTCAAGGAGATCGGTCAGGTGTCTATGGGTATAGAACCTGTACCATTATATTTTGTGGGTAATGTGCAAACGTACAGGTCTTTAGAAGATTCCTTACGGGTTGCGGCATTTAGTGATGAGTTAGGAGAGCAATGTAGTGTTCAACTTTATAATGTGTTGCTAGACAACAAGAGGATTTTTGAGGAGAGAATTGGCAAGGCCAATTGTTACACACACACGTTAAAAGTGCATAATTATTCTGTGTTCGTTGGACATAGATATCCCGTTCCTTTTCGGTATCAAGAGGCAGTTCAACAGCACATAGATCAGATGCTAGAAGATGGCATAATTGAATACTCTAATAGCTATTATGTGAAGTCATTGATAACGGCCCTTAAAGCAGAAGGGAAGGTCAAGTTTCATGTAGAGATACGCTCATTTTAAATTTAGCACTTTAGTGTAAAAAGGTAAGATTTATAGTGACGAAGAGGATTGGCAATACAGCATATGTTCTTAAAAATGAGGAAGGTAAACAACTGTACGGAACGTACAATATCTATAGTCTGAGGAGATACATATCATAAGGATATGAGAGATGGTGTACTATGTACAGAAGTGTAAAATTTGGTAAGTTTTTTTTAATGAAATTATAATAATAAACAGTTTACGTGTGACAGACATTCTGAGTCAGGCAAGGTGACGTCAGAGCTGTGCATGGAAGAGTGTGTTGGTGAAAACCTAATTAGCCCTGGTAAGTCGAGACAGGTAAAGGGGATCTGTGTCAATCAGATAAGAAGCAGTAAAGGTAACGGAGTACAGTATATAGGTCATATTTAGCGTACTGCTGTTGACCTGAATTTAGGGTGAAATATACATTTAAAGAGATGGACCAATTGGGAGACTAGCACTGAGATACGGGTTTTTCTGAACTGTACACAACAGGTAATGTGACAGGAGATATATTTAAAGGGATACTTTGTTGATATAACATGCACAGAAATATTAATCGGATTATAGATACTTCTATATTTTGTATTTTCTTTCAGTAGTACCTTTTATGTAAATTCTTCACAGAGAGTATGGCATGGGGTCAGTAACGTTTCACCGGACGTGTGAAAGTGTCGTAACGTAAAGTTACAGTGTGATCTCGTGTTGGAGGTATAACGCATAATGATTTCAATTCTGGAGAAGTGAGATTTATAACACTTGTATTGAGTGAATCTCCAAGAAGTCTCAATCAATTTGTTACGTAGGGAATGAAGGAAACAGCAGAAAACGCAGAATAAACGTATCATGCGATAGTATGAAGGCAACACAAGAAGTATTTCGTGTGTAGTGTAAATGAAGGGTTATATACAGTATATAAATGTGTGGTTTTTTTTAGGGTTTATCAACATAATTTTTTATAACTAGCGGCATATACCGCAAACTGTTAAGAAAAAAACTCATATAGGCACGATGTGCCAGATCAATGAACAAACACTGATAAGAAGGATCAAGGAGAGGAGAATTTGTATTTAAAGGTGATTTATATGTTGTTTTTTTGTGAAGGGTTAGGTAAATATATGTATTACTTGTTTTTTGATGATGTGTCTTTAGTTTATCATACCGATTTTACCTAGTAAATTCAAACGATAAACTGGGGCGAATGAGATATTTCCATAGTTGGTGCTGTAATATGATATTTTAATCAACCTATATGAACGTTGGGATACATAATAACCACCCACGTAATTTTAATTTTAACTTTTTATTGTAATTATTTTTGATATCAATTTATATGGAAAGAGAGGGTATTTTATTATGTTTATATTCAATTGGCGCTAATGGAAGATTTTCGATAAACGAATACTATAAATTTAGCGCGAGGGCAAAATCGAGCAGGAACAGATATTTTATGTCACAGCGAGGCAGAGTAGATGTTGCAACTCAAGTTATTCTCGACGATACGCACAGCGGCTTTCCCAGAATTGGAGCAGACAAGAACTGGCGCTTCTCTGAGGCGCTTTTCCACGAACTTGGTTCATGTGAGGTCAAGCTTACTGAGGACAATGGAAGCAAGGCTTTTGACGTACAGCATATCCTTATTTGGCTATAAGACCTGCAATTCCCAGAATCGGATCCACGCTACTCCTGAGCAAATAAGAACGTTGACGACAACCCAATTTGATGGAGTGGGAGACTTGGGGGTCGGCACCGCAAGAAGAGATTGGCCTACGACCACGTGTGAGGGGTGCTGGAGAAAGGGATGTCAAGAAGTTTTAAAAGACTCAACCCGGGGACGGAGAGTCACTCCATTTGATTCTGTTTCTTTAGTCAGAATCGATTATCATGTTGATGGTCAGTCTAGTCTACTTTTGAGCATCTCTAAGCTCATAAACTATTACAGTTGCAGTATGCTGGGAAATATCTCGTTCACGCATATTGATGATAACAGTTGTGTCTTTGGCTGTTGTCATAAATGGGATTCTTGAAGCTAGATCTTCATCTCACGCAAAGTTATAATTTTACATATCAAGAATTTTTAAGAAGATGACGGCGATCTCGTACAAAAGACAACAGATTTGCTCGAGGTTAAGCATAACCTACCATGAAGTCAGCACTGGTGAGCGTAAATGACATCTATGTTTTTTTCTTTTCAAATTAATCAATCTTTCGTTGGGCATAGTAACTGTAAATTCATTTTAATTCTGCAATAAGTTAAAGTAATGTGTGTCCGCTTCGTCTGGATTTAGCCGCTACGTTAAAAGTAAATTCTACGTCTTCCATTAGCATGTGTTTTATAAGTGATCTTTTTATTATAATTAAATTCAATTTCATTAAATTCAGTTTCCGTGTTCAATTCGTGTACATAGAATTAGCTATAATACCGAACCTGTCCTCTCTTAGTACATATAATTTTGGTTGGAAGCTGGACGTTTCCCCACGGACTGAGTGATAAGAGTCTATATAGCTGAGGTATATAATGGTAAGTCTGATTATATGTATATTTCGATGTCCTAATGGTAATTGGACACGATGGCGCGCATCCGGTATAAAGGTCTATAGTGCTTTCACCACAGTACTTCAGGTGAATGGCCATTACTTCTAGCTGTCCAACTGTGGAACTTGTTGTGGTGTTGATTTACTCCCATCAGGAGATAATAATCATCACAGTATCATAAATTTGAATTTGAATAACCAATATTCATCTAAATAACTCTGTAGAAATAGCTATCCACACAGGTTAAACCTAAGAATTCTATGACAGAACGATCCATTGCCATACATACATTAATGCATACCTGTTTGTTTTCAAACCTGTTTGTTAAGAATAACACTTTTTATTATTACTGTATCACCTAGTCGTTGTAATTGAATATACAAAGTCATACAATAAAAAACTGCAAAAATAAACAATGTAAATGATTAAGCTCCCCGGTCACGAAAACCAAGATTAACGGCCGAGGGGACCCGATGCGCTGATCACGTGTCACCCCAATATATGTAGGCCAAATGGCTGGGCAGCGGTCACTTGGTAGGCCTAGGCTCTTCATGGACTGTAGTGCCAGGGGTTATTATTTATAAATGATTAAGTTCACTAAATGGACAAATGAAACACAGTAGGCTAATTCTCTGCGTTGGTTTGCACAGAGTGAAATATTAGAGGATATTAGTGTGTTTGCGGCTAAAATGAAACAATTTTGAAGCTTTGTTCAAAGGGTTGTTCAAATAAAACAGACTGATGTCTACATACGAACACAATGTACCATATCAAGACTTCGTTGCCAAGAGGATACAGCGCTAGACTTAGGTCTGCGGGACCCCAGGAACAACTCCCGGCCAGGCTAAGTTAACCCTTTATAGGTCCTTGGGATACTATCTTCCCACCATGTATTTATAGAACGGTGTTAGGGAGAGAATCTTCCCACCCCTTTCATTTCAAGCAGTTCTACATGTATCCACAAGCTAGCTGCACAGAAATATTGAAAACCAATTAATTTGATGTATACTGTCATCAGAAACCAAAGGTGGGAAGCATATATCCCAGTGGTCTCCACAGTGCACGTGCTCGCCAGTTCCGTTGTGTAGAGTGAAAGAAATGCATTATTTCACAGAAGAAGGTGTTTTTATTGAAGGTAAGAGATTTGTAAACGTTTGTATATAACTGAAATACAATGTTAAGAATGGTTTTGGTCACTTAAGTAAATATATTTCATCTAGAATGGAAATAATTATCCTGCTCAGTGTGTTTGCCATAGAATAGAATATTTTACAAATTAATTTTCTGGGTTTTTAGTAAATACTCTTTTGAAATTATTGAATTATATTCGAATACACTAACTTTTAACGTTCCAAAATCACTTTTATATTTTTTGTGCAGTATTCGGCAAATATGTTATAGGTCACTGACCTTATATTGCGTGGGAGTTATTTAAAAAAATATAGATCGTGATGGGTGTTTTTATATATTATATCCTGTTAAATAAACCTTATTATTGAGTGATAAACACAGTATCATCATAATTTGGAGGTGGGAGATTATTACCCCATTGCTCATTTAAGAAAACATACTGTCGGGTGTGGGCAGTGGGATAATAATTTCCCACCCCATATTTCATAAAATAGAATCCACACCCATTAAATAGTTGCATATTCCTACTCATCTATCACCCCCAATTACAAATGTGCAAAAAAAACATTTTATACCCCCAGTCTTTTGCCCTATAAAGGTTAAAGTAAACTTCGCTAGTCACGGGGACTATAGAGCGTCTCTACCTTAAAAGACAGTATGGGATTAAATGTAGTATTTGCCTCTCACTCGCACTCATATGTCCTGCAATTAGCTTCGTCCTCTTCTACCCCGACGATGTTGCCATTTCCCAATAATGCAAAGTGATAAATCTAAGAAAATATTTGCGTGGTCTTATGGAGAATTTTCCGCTCTTTATGACGAGGTAAAATTAAAAGCCATAAATAATTAACACATGGCCCAATTTTCACAATTACGATATTTTAGCACCAATCTATTATGCACATATAAAACTTAACACGCCATAGCTACTGAACTAATGATCACAACAGATTAAGAATTTATTTTTATATTGCCTGATGTTTGTAGAAGATATCCTATTTCTCAGGGCAATAATTTGTTTCATAATAAGAAAGTTATATATATATATATTGTGCCCTTTTAGCAAGAAATATGCCAATCACAGTATACCAGCGTAGCTCAATTCGGAATTTTCGGGGCAGCGGTAAGTTCCCCCACTCTGTGACTCACATATTTTGGATTAATTAGAGGATACACTTGCAAAATAACAACAAAATCAACTCCTATTTTAAACACATTTAATTAATAAAATTAATGGCGCTACAAACACTTTAACAATTTAATTACTGACCCATAATTATCTACTTGTTCCAAATGAACAAGGAATCGCAAATATAATAAAACAAATATTGTATTCAAACATATGGTTTCCACATAAACCAACAATTCCTACTTAGTCTTACTTCCATAAAGCATTAGCTGTAAGTTTTATATAACTCCGAGCTCTTTTGGCTCCATGCTTTACATAATAATGGTGTCATTCTTGTACACCTCAAACACTATCCTCTATATTTTCTTAATTCTCAAAAACAAATTTATAATTACATTTAAAATTTTATGTTAATTATTTAACTCAATATTTTGGGCATGTCCACACATTCAGCTGTTATCATCTCTCTTTATTTCACAAATATATTAAGGTAATCAGGAAATCAATTGTGTACTCCAGAGCGTGAAGATACTTGACACAGTCAAAAAACTATAGTTACTCCCGAAACTTAGTTGCCTTCAATTAACTCGTGGAATCCTACGTCCATACATCATTACACTAGGGATTGTTATTTATCTCTTATGTCTTATAAGACCATTATCATATAAGAAACTACGATCTGAACAGGCAAACGAAAAATATCAATCTACAAGGACCTCGGTTCAACGCCCGGGTCGTTAACAACTTTAAACACTCCTGGTGTATTCATTTCTCTTTACAACATCTTACGAGACGGTTTCTGCCCACTCTCGCTCTAAGAGAGCTAGACCATTCTACTCGGGCGCGATTTATGACACGGAGGGTGACGGGCGACTCCCTGTCTAACCCACGTTAGCAGCTTATTTCCAAGGCTTTCAAAACAAACCTTCACATTATATTCAGTTCTGGGGAGAGACCGGGCTTTTACTGTACCGTATTCATTCAAACAACTATTCTTTGGTTCATAGACCACTTTCGTAACCTTGGCATTTATTAATTATGAGAGGGTCCTCATTGATTGGGAAGATTAATACACATTCAACGACGAAGAATTAAGGGGCTTTTATCATAAGAAGATTCTGCGTTCGAATCTCTTCACATGCCTCGGGAACCATTCCCTTACAGAGGACTTATACCAAATGCGATTTAAAGTCGGCCGTGGCCCATATGACATACGCTCAATAATACCATATATTAGCTCCCTTTCAAATACATACACAATGCCTCGTGATACTACGTCACAAATAGAGGACTTATACAATTATCAATTCACTGCAATCAACTACCCTCCATAATTAATTTACCAAGTATTTAACCTCTACGCGTTCCTAGCGTGACATTTTAATATTATTTGCGCTCCTTTTGCGCTATGCATTATTTTAAGCCGAATTGTCTTCCCATGAACTGATAAATCTCATTAGTAACAATTCACATTATTTTAATTCTTATATTAATCTTTTCCGTTGCCGATAAATCGCTCCCTTTTAAAACATTTCCTTAAACATCATATCTTACACATACATTAAGGCTTTAACGCTCTTATGTTCACATCAATTTATTTGATCTTTATTTAATATTTCCATACTTAGTTATTAGTATTATCTTTATTCTTTACACAAGCTCAAAAGCTATTTCTTTCATGTCTCAACTTTATTTTATTTAAATATCTTTCATGATAATTACTGATATTTCGCTTGCTCTTATGACATTTGTTAAATACATTAACATTTTATTCACATATTTCCTCTACGGGATTTATTCTTTGCATAATCATTTATAATTTCTCAATTTCTATTATTTTTCATACCGCGTTCTTGTTTATTCAGTATTTATTTATTAAAACATATCCCTTTTACTCAAAAACTCCGGTGGATTTGTACACAGTCAATTCCTGACACCAAAATAGAATGAAATTCAGTACTCACATGTTTTTAAGATCGTCCCATGATCTTTATTCTTGTGCGGTGCTTCATTTTGGGCCCACTTTGAACTTTTTACTCCATATTAAAGGAATTCATCTTATGTATAAACACTTCTTGACATATATTTAAGACACTTAACATTGACGACATTTTTATACACTGATGTGTCCCTTTTGAACACATAATAAACACTAAAAATATTAATTTAACACATAATCTTGATAAATTTTACACTTCACAATTCTTGATCACTAGGCCGTATTTCTAAGCCTATCACACGTGACCTTCTTAATTTCCCGTTTCCAAGGGTGAAATTTATTCGATGTCGGCTTCCTATCCTGCAGAATACGAAAGTCTCGAAACATCTACGCTTCCCTGGAATCCAAATTCTTCTACTCCTATCCTGGATGACCGGCTATTTATCTAGCTTGAACGGCTTCTTTGTAGATCTGTTTATCGATCCTAGCGAAAGTTTATTCGGATCGAGGTCTCCTCAATGACCTATAGATTTAGTTTATAGCAGCTAGTACTTCTCGATTCTAGTACTTTTAGAATAGTTCGCCTGCTTTCTGGAGATAATGTTTATAGTCTCCTATCTTCTTTATTTGATCGGTTCTAGCACTCCTACGTTTCTGATGTACGTTCCGAACCTTATTCTGTTCTTCCCTTTTTGGGTTCTTTAATTTAGATGACAGTTTATCTTTCTGGTACGGTACTTCCGTACGTTATGATATATTCGTTCGTCTATTTAACGACCTATCGCCTTTAAGTCCGACGTTCGTAGCCTGCTATGACTATATCTTACGAACTTTCACTATAACTTGTATACAGTCGGGCCTAAATCCTGTAACTAGGATTTTCCTAATCTTTCAATACGGCGATACTTTAACTTTCTTCCTTACCACTCCTTATGGAGGCAAGCAAGTCGTTAATACTGCGATGCCTATGGCTATCGGATATTACTTCTGCGGTGTAACACAGCGTTTCTCCCCTCAAGGAGTACTGTTAACTGTCTTCGATGTGACACCGTGTCATGCCCACAGGCTGACAATAACTGCATGAGCTGATATAACTTCACGTCCCCCTGGACGGACTCGTACTGCGTGATGCATAGCAACGCCCCCTCAGGCTGTTCGAGACTGCATGATTGGCTTGGTGAAGCCCGAAGCTTTATACTATTTCACTACAAAAAAATAAGACTCTAGCCTTTTCTGTGGCCAACTTCTAAAATAATGGTGCCACAAATATAAAAATTATACCTTCCGAAAGCTCGTCTTCTCAATGTCAAATAATCTCATTGCACCTAAGAATCGATCGTGCAATTCGGAGATATTAATTAATTTCTCGTCCTCAGATGTGTGGGTGTTGCATTTCTTTTGCTTTCTCCCCTCCACACAGGCCTTGGTAATTCCCCAATGACGTCGTCTTGCGTTTGCAGTTTTCTCCTGCGCAATTATTAAATGGTTTATCTTTACTAAAAAATCTCTCATTCAAAATGATTCACTGTACTGTACTTGTTTACTCATTATTATACTTGTAAACGGGTTAAATTTAATTATTCCTCTTCTGGCGCATAAGCGGTGTTGTCATTTTCCAGCAACGTCAGCTCGATTTCCGATTCAGGCCTCCTTGTCTATTCGTTGGAAATTTCCACTCGGTTATTAATACACATGACTCGCTCCCTTCTGAATGTCAAGAGGGATGATATCATCCACTCGAACACCTGGTCCTCGTTAGTTGCACAACCTTATACTGGCCTCCTAGCTTGATCTTTCTTTAAGTTACTTTAGAAACTGTACGTTTCTTTGATTTCTTCCTCAAATGCATGGATTCGCACACCTTGGACCCTATGGCATATGGGTTCAATATATATATATATATTGATGTTACTTGAAAATTTTAGGACGGTATCACAGAAAAGTTAGGTAGCGAGAAACGTTTTTGCGGCTGACTTTACGTCGATGACTAACCGAGAAGAAATGTGCATTATTGTCTGAAATAGTTTTTAAAACAAACCAGAGCTCGGTATCTGATAACATTCACAAGTTATCGCACTTCGTGTACTGCCCCCGCCCAGCGATACTTGATGCAGTTTTTTCATTCAGGTGGCCCTGTTATCTCCACGACTGCGTTTGATGAGGGTAGGGAAAGATTCTGTGCTACCCCAGAGCTCAGTGTTATTAAATTTGTTGTGGTGTGAAGTTAAACTGTGAAGTGAAGTGGTCCTTGTGTTTTTTTTATAAATTGTGTCAATTATTATTAAGTTATCATATTTATTACTATTATTTTTATTATTATAATATTCACTATGGATACAGCAACTAGAAAGCGGCGTAGTATTGGCAAAATGCACAGTAGAGAACAAATTAGAGTACGGAATATATTTAATTATTTTTTTAAGAACATGAACGTCTTAGGCCACCTAGGGCTCGTGGGTCGAGGTTTGCCTTGGTTCATGCCGGGAATAAACGAGGATTCGTTAATGGCGCCGAGTTAACTTTTGTGTTCCAAAAGAACACGGCTGACGCGCACGACGAAATGACAGGTGAACTGTATGAAAAGTGGTTCGCTGAGCAATTGTTGCCCAATGTTCCCGAAGGATCTATCCTAGTAATAGACAATGCAGGCTATCACAGTCGGAAAGGCGAACTTTTACATACAACGTAGTGGAGAAAAGACCGGATTGTGGACTGGCTCACACAAAAGGGAATCCATTTTCGAAATGATAAGCTAAAGCGGGAGCTTCTTTTTATTGTGAATAAAACGAAGACATATGATAAATAGATCATTGACGATACGGCTAAATCAGCAGGAAAAATATATTCTTCGCTTGCCACTGTGAAATTAATCCCATCGAAATGGTAAGGGCGCAAGTGAAGAACAATATAAAATTGAACAACGTCTCATTCAAAAATCAAGAGATGAAGAATTCCATTTCGGCTGCATACCATCACGTGACCACACAAAATTGGGCAAACTACGTGAACCACTTTAAAAAATCTAAGTGAACTGTGGAAAGCAGATGAGATTCAAGATGACGAGGAACAACTTTTGATACGCTTATCATCACCATCACCATCCCCATCGTCTTCGTCTTCGTCTTCGTCCACTTCCGATGGATCGCCTGCGGGTTCCGATTTGGCTGAAACTGGACCATCCAGGGAACGGGAGGAATTTATGGAAGGATTAACACCACTACCAGTGGATAGTGGGCAGGCCTGAAGGTATGTGAAGCGTTTTAACTTTCAATTTTCTGATATTATATTCATGGAAAATTCATACTGTATTTTATTATATTATCATTTTCGTGAATAATAGAAAATTATAATTTATGAGTCCATAATCCTTTTTTCGTTATCGTTTTACCCTCCAGGGTTGGATTTCCCCACGGACTAAGCGAGGGATCCCACCTCTACCGCCACTAAGGGCAGTGTCCTGGAGCTTGAGACTGAATCGGGGGAAACAACTGGGGAGTGTGACTAGCATTTCGCCCAGGCGGCCTCACCTGCAAGGCAAACAGGGGCCTTATGAGGGGGATGGGAAAAGTGGTTAGTTAGTTATTGTTTTAGGAGGCGGAACTACGAGGTCATCTGCCGCTTGGGAAGAGTGGGAGGGATAGACAAGGGAGAGAGAAGGAGGCGGCCGTGGCCGTACGTTAGGTACTGTGCCGTTATTTTATAGTCCTGGATTCATGAATTTATCACACAGCGCACGGCGAGACATAAGATTACGAGAGATTTGTTATGTCACAGCCAGCTGAGAATGTGGACAGTTTTGAAGCGAGGGAGATTTCCGAACACCTGTGCTATTTTCAAGGTTATGATTATGAAGGCAGCAGACAGGCTTGCAGCTCAAAGCGCCAGCGATCGATATACATGTCATCCATATCGAAACGCACGCCTGGATCATTAATATACTGATTATAAGAAACCAAGAGCTGTTTCTGCAGTTCTATGTGTATAAGAAGTTGGCTCATCATAGCAGAAAGTTTATTAATTTGAATGTTCGTTAATATTAACGCTGTGAGAGGCGTAAGATGCGTATATCATGATTTATATGCGATATACATCGATTATTGAAGCAGAGGAGTGGGGGATATTTATGTCTTCCTATAACCAGTTGTGACAGAAGGCCAGCCAGATATTCTCGCGTCTCGAAACAGTTTGTATTGGAAAAGAAATTGTACTTTTGGCATGTGCGGGAGAGAAGGAATAGCGGTGATTGATATTTTCGTGAAGAAGTTACTCACAGCGTGAACTTAGAATATTCGGAGAGATTGGTGTATTGAGACTTTATGATTCGCAGCGTATTAGATGTGGCAATTGTGTGGACTAGCGCACTTAGTAAATCTTCGTGCATCTGGATTGAAACTTACAAGCAGTGATACTTGCTTTATGTATGGTACGACGGACTTTTATTTTAAAATTGTATGCCAATAGTATCAGCTGAGACAGCGAACTTAGAACGTATTTTTCGATGGAAGAACTCTACATATAATGACATGAACACCACATGCAAAGTGGAAGATTGAATTTTCGTGAATAACCACCGCTGCCTACAATCACTGGAAATGCATTCGAAGAAACGAGAGATGTTTCCGTGTTTGGAACTTAAGATTTTCATAATGATGAAAGAATTGGATATAAACCACGACAATACTTCTAGATTGAGAACGTCTGCCAAGAGTGATGGTGTCAACTATCGGGAAGTACGAGGCCACTATTGTTGCGGCATCGCAGTCCAATTTCAAGGCTGGAACCGGCGGAACGTGAGAGGTTTCCCAGTTCGAGTCCGGGATGGTTGGATAGGCATACTGTACCACAGTATGGTTCTAGAACAATACCAGGGCATATATTCCTATTGTATGCCAGCTTCCAGAAACATCTCAAGGTAGAAGCAAATCCATATATCTGTAGTAATAGAGTAATAGTATTATGTTGTAACCATAATTGCCATTCTTTTCGTTTAGTATGATTGAGGTGTGGTTCAGGTTCGATGTTTCTTTCGTGGCTGGCCACATTTTCAATCGGATTTTGATTCGAATAAAGAATGCATCCTTATTTCAATTTTGACATTTGAATTAACTTTAATATTATTATTTCGGGTTTTTGAAATTTATTTAAATGATAATTAATATTTTTAATCGTTGCGAAGAAATCCGTTAGGAAGAAGGCTTGAGTATTTTTTAAGAAGTTGAATTTATTCTGTAATTGCGTTGAACTTTCATAAAATTTTGACGAACGTTTTGAGTTTCATCTCGAAGTGATGTGTTGATCTCCATTGATGTCGGAGGCTATTTATGAGTATAACCATTGATTATCACTCCCATGAGCTTTTGTAATAGGAATTTCGTTTTGATGAGAGGTGTTGATAACTCACTATTTTGAAAAACTCTTGACTTTTTCAATGATGTGAATCAGCGATGATTTCTAATGGACCGTTAGTAGAATAACTTATGTTACCTGGTTCCATGGTGTAGAAGACATCGTTATTATTTTACTACATCAGAGTTAGAGAGATGTCTATTCGGCTCTGATCATTTTAACTTCTAATGGATCCCATACGTGTATTTTGTGGCTGGAGGATTTCATGGTGTAGGATTGAGTGATCTTGATAGATGGACCATTTTGAATTGAGAATTTATTGTTGATTAACATTCAATCTTTTAATAAGATTCCCAAGAGTGATTTTGAGAGTTAATAATTATTGTTATTAAAATATTTCGAAAGGCAAAGCTAATATATTTCAGTGGAATTAATATGTAATCCATTCTCAAGAGTTTAACCATGTGCAATGGTTTTATGAATTCTGGATGCTGACATGTGCGATATTTGTCATGGTACTCGATGCGTTTAAAATGTGTTATTCATATTATATTAGTAGATATTCTGTATGTTAGGTAGTCAGCCTGGCGGCTGTTTGGATCCTCAAAAAGCACCATCATAGGTTATGTGGTAGAAACCCACAAAACCGAGGCAGCACTACAATGAGGAATGAGGTAGTTTGCCATTGCTTTCCTACTGGGAAGATTTTCGATGAAATCCTCAGGTGAAATGTTTGTGGTATTAATGCGTATGTGAATGTAAAGTGAATGTCAGGTGTGACTTCAATAGTTATTATCGTATAATAATGGATATTTACGCAGTGAACAAGTGTATGTGACAATATATTCCGAGTACAGGTTGAAAAAGTAAATGGAAAATATTTAATAAATCGAACTTGAGATTTAATTAGCGAAGCCAGCAGAGATATTTCAGTCATTTTAGTAAATACATACAGTGATTTTGAAATTCATATTCATCTTAGCTTCATTGCTTAGCTGAATGATCACTGGAAATAACTTAAATGATTACGACGAAATACGATGAAATTTAACACGCAAGGTTGAATAGTGACTGCAATAAGCGTATTGCACTTAAGGGTGTTAGTGATGATGTAAATTTGTAGATGAAACTATTTAAGATATAAAGTGGTATTTTGATCATGGCATCTTTTATTACAATGATCTCAATATGGTTTGCAGATCATTCTTTGTGTATATATTGTGCCATATTTTGTGTGTTCAGGATCTTAATAATAATAATAAGTCCAATGGGACATTGGACCATTCACGATTCCTTTCTTCGTGATTTCCTTTGAGTCAGTTCATTATTTCTTTACGCGACATTGCTATTTCTGGTGTGTGTGTAATGTCCATCCTGAATAAATTTTTGATGATTTAATTTTAATCCTTATGACGTGATAAATTATAGAGGTGACGGAAGGTTGTGCTAAGAAGGCCATTGTTGGGTGTTTTCTGGAGTTCCCGACACTGAGATTTGTATTCATACGAGTCTTGTGTTCTTTGAGCGCCTTTATTTTATTTCACTTTGGTCTTTCTTAATGCAACCTTGATATAAATAGCTTGTGCCCTATTATCCCTCCAACTTGTTGGTAGGATCTGGGGGTTTTTCTAGCCGGGGATTTTCAGGTTCTACCATCCAACTGTCATCGTGGGATTTCAACAGGTATTGGATTGATAATACGGGTACAGTACCATCCCGGCACTTGCCCGAAGACGAAGTGGGAAACCACGGAAAACCACCTCGAGGATGGCTGAGGCGGGAATTGAACCACCTCTACTCATTTGGACCACCCGAGGCTGAGTAGACCCCGTTCCAGTCCTCATACCACTTTTCAAATTTCGTGGCAGAGCCGGGAATCGAACCGCGGACCTCCGGGGTGGCAGCTAAGCATGCTGGCCACTACACCACGGAGGCGACTTGGTTTATAATGTGTGCATTAAAATTGCGCTATGAGCTTTGGTGAATCATATCTACATTTTGTATCGTCGTTCCCTGCAAGGTATGTGGTACAGTTATATACAACAAACAAATATTTCGGAAATTTCCAGAGTTTTGCGTAAAACCACGCCTGTATACGAGTTATGTTACATCAAGTGTCTGGCCTTTTAGTGTCTTTTAAGTTAGAGACGTACTATAGACGTTTCTGATAGAATTCATTCCACCCTCATCACTAAGGCCCGGATAGTTATGTGTTTAAATATTTTTTATTTAATGAAATATTTTCTATTTATTTACATATTTTTACGGTTTTAATAAATAAATAAATACATATTCTGGCGTATTTATTCATAAGCACATATTTCCTATATTTAGTCGTATGTAGTACTTCTTGGATGACTGCTGCCTACGTTTTCGACTCCTTGAAATTCCAGTAATTGGCTTCTTTATTTGGTCAGTGCTCCATTGTCTCCAACTGTAGTAGTATTTCAAGACGGGGATTTCCCGGTCATTAAGTACAGCGGGGGGTGGCTGAAGTTAACAGGCCCATTACCCTCCACTAGTCCTTACCTAGAAGGGAAATTTTTGTTGAAATCACAGTGGTCTGCGAAACTTGTGAGTATACTGACAGTGGCGTTCTCGTTTCAACGAATACGATGCGTCCCAAAAGTGCGAAATGTATTACTTTGAATCGTTTAGTGCGGGAGATCGGAGACGTTTTTAGAACTGATAGAACTGTTTTATTTTGCAACATTTGTGAGAAACCCATAGCGGCAGATATACGTTCACAAGTTACGCAACATGTTGCGACAGCGAAACACGTGAAATGTGTATCTTTAAAGAAGTCGACACAACGTTTGATTCCCGAAATACAGGATGTGAGATCTGGTCCATCAAACTGCCATTTGCCATGCATTTCTTGCGGCTGATATACCACTGAACAAACTGGAGAATCCAGTGCTACGTGGCACGTTAGAAAAGTACGTCAAAATTCCTCTCCCTGAGGAGTGAACACTGCGTAAGAACTATTTACCTAAACTTTACTCTGAGGCAGTGCACAGAATTCGTAGTGAAATTTGCGACAACGCTGTGTGGATTACAATGGACGAGACGACCGGCGATACTGGTCGTTACGTAGCCAACATGTGAAGTTGGTGGTAATGCCCACCTGTATTCAGAAATCGCCGAGGTCTTGTGTGACCATTATAATTACAGTATAGTTGGTGCGTTAAAATGCTATCCATCACAGTCATTTTTACTGACAGGTGTTCATCTTGAGAAAACCAACAGTTACACAATAGCTAAAGCTTGCAATGATGCTATGGTGCTTCTGTGGCCTGATGGCATCCAATATGCTGAAGTGCTTCTATTAATTACAGACGCTGCACCTTATATGGTTAAAGCATTCCAGGGGTTGAAAATTCTGTACAGCAAGATGATTCATTCAACTTGTTTAGCGCACGGCATGCACCGTGTTGCTGAAACAGTAAGGAGTAGTTTTCCAAATGTGAACAGAGTAATAGCATCCGTGAAGATAGTGTTTATTAAAGCACCCAGTAGAGTGAGTTTATTCAAACAATGTGCCCCTGATTTGCCGCTACCTCCACAACCAGTTTGCACCAGATGGGGTATTTGGCTGGAAGCGGAGTGCTATTATGCGGACAATTTTGAGGTTACAAAATCAGTCCTCGAAAAACTAAACAAGGATGATGCTGCATGCATCAGTGAGTCAGTGTGCAAAGGGAGTTCAAGGTGACTTGGTGTACATTAAATCTAACTTTGCTTTTTTAAGTTCCACATTCTTGAAACTTGAGAAGATGGACCACTTTCGTCAGCTCTGCAGGACATTCTTCAAGTCTGTGAAAAGCTTGAGAATTCTCCCGGGAAGACCGGAAAACAAGTTATGGGCAAATTAAGGAACGTCTTATCAAAGAATCCGGGGTACAATAAACTTGTGCAAATAATTCGTGTCCTTGTGGCAACGGAGATCTGGAGCCCAACGAAGAAGATTTTTCAGTGTCAGACATTGAATGTTTTAAATATGCACCAGTAACCTCGTGCGATGTGGAAAGAAGCTTTTCGCGATGCAAGAGTGTATTAGCTACAAATAGGCAGAGCCTCCTTTTTGAAAATTTGAAAATGCTGCTTGTTGTGCATTGCAATGCTAAAGCCTAGTACGAAGCTTCGACCAGTGTAGTGTTTTCTTCTATTGTACTTAGAAATTCGTAAAATCAAAACAATTTGTTCTCTCTGTGTGTATGTGTATGTTACGTTCCAATAAAGTAATTTCGTGTAGCCCATGGCTTCGAGTGGCATAAGTCGAGTGATTTCCTTATATATTATTTTTTCTAGACATTGAAAGTCAGCCGGTGGAATAACTGGAAAGTTCTTTGCGTACCGGTATATGTTACAACTTGGAATAAAATTCTGTTTATTATTGTGTGTATATGTTTAAGTGTCTTGCACATTAAAATACTGTTGTACTTGTTGATGGAAACCAAATAGTGAATTTTTTCATCTGAGGGCTATTCTTAATGTTGTTGCTGTGTTTAACTGTCTAACTGCTCGTTTGTATAGCTGTGCCGGGGGCGACATTTAATTTAATTTTCACGTCAATCGAGCAGATTTACGCACTCAAGTATCAGTATAGGACAGTTCAATCAGTGTTAAGAAAGTTTCTTAAGTGACTTTTTCGTCCATTCTTTAGAATGAAATTCGGAAACAGCAAATATATGAATTCGTATCACGCATCTGCAGGAAGAATTGTAGGATTCGGAAATTGAGGCAAGACCCGGTCTGTTAAGCGCGAATATTTGTACTGTGGACGTTTCAACTATTTTTAGAGTAACTGGGGGACATAAATATGGTACAAATTTAAGAACTTATTTTGGAAACTTAATCACATATTTTCCCACTTTTAAGCACATAAATAAATACATATTTCTGAAAAGTTAAGCACATATCCGGGCCCTTCTCATCACAAAGCGCAGGTCTCGTAAGGGCATCGATTCAAAAGACTGCACCAGGCCTCTCCGGAGCCCACACGCCATTAAATTAAATATTTACTATATCACAGCGACAGCGAACAGATAACAATTCGAGGGAGTATACAGATATTCACCTCCACTCTTCAGGTCCCTGTCCCAACCCTGAGAAGGTTACCCTATACCATCCACGAAGAAGGACGTTGATTGGTGATAAAACCACACTTAAAGTCCAGATCTCCCCCAATGCGACCACCACGTGGTTGGTCCATTGGAGATGTTCCTGAAGGGTATGCATTTCACCACTGATCAAGCAGTTCGTGATGCTGAGGAAGAGTGGTTTCACCGGCAACCAGCGCCCTTCTTCGCAGAGGGTTTAGGGAAACTTGTTCAGCGTTGGGGCAAGTGTCTGAACAGTGGAGGTAAAATCTATAGACTCCCTCGATGTGATATTGTGTTTATCGTCCAATGCATATTATGTTCTTTTCTGGACATCAGTTTATGTTTAATTTGAACAACTCTTATACTTAACATCCAACATTTTACCCTCACCGCGATCAAGCTTGGCATACAGCAGCATCTAACTGTATTATTTTATGACCGTTTGTAAGTACTGTAAGATAACACTGCATAAGCAAAGTTATAACAGAGGGGATTAACACCGACAAGGTATTCTTATTGTGAAGTGTGAAACAGTGGCGGCATCTGGTCTAGTGCAATGGCGCAATGAATTGTCACTAAATATGCCAATATATTCAGCATTCGGTCAGTCCATGTATTAGTTATTGTCGTTTTAAAGGGTGGAACAGTAAGGGTATCTTCTCCTAACGTACCATGTGATCCGTCAGCAAGAAAACAGCACGGAGTTCGAATACCAACTTGTTTGGTTATCAGCGTGCAGAATTCTAGCGAAAACTGCGAACAGGCGAGAAGTATAGAGAAGAGAAGTGGGTGACAGGCCTGGGGGGGTCCCAAGAGAAGAGGACAGGCGGATACAAATCAGCCAAGTATCCTTCTACACGCATGTGGAATTAGATTTCTGTATTCCTTCTTTGTTTGTTTCTTTCCTTCTTTCTCCCTTCCGTTGTTTCATTTGAGGGGCTCGGACATCGTGGTAATTTAGTCCCGCGTACTTGGGTGTGTAGAATTTGTCTGATAACCTGTGTTATTGTGGTGTCTATCGTAGTATGTATATTTTAATTTAAGGCTAGGATTGGGAAGGAAGCAGCCGTGGCCTGAAGTTAGGAACCATCCCGGCATTTGCCTGGGGGTAGGAGTGGGAAACCACGAAAAACCACTTCCGAGATGGCTAAGGTGGGAATCGAACACACAAATTCTCAGTTTTGCCTCACGAGGCTGATTGTACCCCGTTCCAGCCCTCAGACCAGAATAACATTTAATGGCAGAGCTGGGAATCGAACCAGGACCTCCGGGGCGACAGCCAAGAATGCTAGCCGCTATTTCTCCCTTCTGGTTGGCGGAGATTATGCCTATTCGTGCCATCTCTTGCCGATGTAGAAATGTAAGAAGAAACACCTGAGGGCAAGGGTGGCCTCAAGACGTGCTTTAAGGCGGTTACAATTGACAACATTTATTTTCATATGCCCTCAAATTATCAATGCAAATTAATTGTATAAGAAGATTACGTAAACAAATAAATTACATAGTAACAATAAGAGGTAGCTGAGTAAGAAGTCCCACGTGAGATACTCAGGAAGCTAGTTCCAAAATTTCCTCCTAGTTAAGTTAGTAACATTGTCCAAGACGAACACATTAGTCTGCAGAATTCGACCTTCACTAAATCTGCTGATCCAGGATTCGATTTCTAGCTTACTCGAATAATTTTAGGTCGCTGCATTTGGAAACGCTCATAGTGAGGTGGCATGTAGATCAGCTGATTATCACTTCTCAAGATAAGGTCTCGCTTGCTACTTGGAGTGAGTGTTCCCTGTGGAACTCCCAATCCAAAAGTCGCGAGCGGCAACCCGTGTGAAAACAAATTTTGATCAATAGCGTAAGAGGCATACGGTGTCACAAAATTGCCTCATATAATGGGTGTATTAAAAATATATACGAAGTAATTGCCGTCTCGCCGAGGGCCATAGTCTTATGGGCAGCGGCATTTGTGAGTGGACTAGTTGCAAGGAGTTCCCGACTATTCGGTCGCGCGAATACGTACACTTAAAACACGTGCAGCTTAAAGCGGCAGTTTGATTTGGCAACACTGGCTACAGGCTATGAACCTAACCAGCAGCATGCATTCGAGTTAGAAAGAACTCCTTTGTTCTCTGACGATGGCGGGCTAAGCGAGGGAGCCGCATTTCCTTCATCCTTCCGCTTAGCAACTTATTCTCATTTCCACCCAGGCAAACTTACACGATTCCACATTGATTTTCTCTTGCTGTGCTAGCCAAAGCAAATCCTCCCCCTGTTGATGACCACCAGAGACTGAGAAATGGCTTTGATTAATGCTGTAAATCACGAAGCAACACACGCATTCATTTTTTACTCTGAATGGAATGTTTAAGAAAAAACGTGCCAAATAGATTTTTTTAAGAAATTGAATTGATACATATAAACCATATTCTAAGTAATATTAGTAAGAAGCAAAACAGTTTTATCGAGCCATTGTAGATTTTAATAAAACTTATAATAGCATGCAGGAAGTCTATATTATTTCAGCATTATCTCCGCATGTGCCAACTTCCTTACATACCTCTTAAACAGATTAATACCTATATTTCACCGTACAACATTCTTCAAGCCTACGTCGAGCATATGCAGGACAAAGCTCAACCGCATGCTGCAAATCGTGTGGATGTGTTTCTCAGGGAAGTAGGAATTCGAACCCTGGACTGGCCAGCACACATCCCCGATATGAATGTCGAGCATATATTACCACACAGATTCGTTCTAATGATCGATGAAATTTCATCAAAATACGAGTGAAATTTCATCAAAATACGAGAACATTCCAAATAATGAAAATGCTATTTCAACGTTAATAATTGTCATACGAAAATTCGAATTGAAGGCAGCCTTGCGGTCCCTTCCAGTCAAGGTGCGAATAAAATTTTCTGATGATAGGCGGGTTAAGTTATGGTAATTTTATGTACTAATGTAGGCCTATCATCATCATCATCATCATCAAGGAATAATATTTAATTATTATTAACCTTAATTAGTAATGAACTCTGCACTCTTCACATTCAAGTAATTGTTTTCACACTTTTTTATAATGAAGAATTTAATCTGAAGCCAAGAGACAACAAATGTTGCAGTCTTTACTAAGTTTTGCGACAGAAGTAACAATAACTGCACCACTGTTGTCTTACACAATTCGGAAATGTCATGATATTCTTGTGATAACTGCATCGCGATCGTCTTCAGAAGGAAGGTCCCATTCCAACTACAATAGGCCTACGGTATACAAATCCAATGAGGTATTGAAGGTTGTTAAGGGGTAGTTATCAATAGAGACCGGATTTTAAAGGGAAAAATATTCATTAAAAAAGGGATTATTTAAGAAAAAGGAACTGGTCAATAGAATAAAGGAAATAAAAAGGTATGCATAATCAGTTAATCACTTCTAATTTAACTTTACTGCATTAAAGAATGGTATCAATTACATGTCCAACATTTGAGGATGTTAGGGATATAGGCCTATTTTCTTTTATGTAGTGTCCTTGTGTTACAGTGTTTATTGCATTAAGAACGAATTGAACCTGATGACATTTAACATTTCAATATGTTTGAAGGTCAAATTTTGTCTCTTTGAATTTAAAATATCTTTATACAAAGAAAATGAGCGCTCAACATCAACGGAAACCAGTGGGGAATACTTGGTTTTTACTCTAAACTCTAAATCAGTGCACTTCACTAGTTTTTCAATGTCTGGTTCTTTGCTAAGCTTGCCTTAAGTTTTTCTTTTGCGAATCCCTCAAGCATGTTGTCAGTTCTTTCAACCACACTCCACTGCACCTCCTTGGATAAGCACTGTTCTTCCAGTTGCAAGATGGCGGCAGGAAGAAACTTGAACGTATGCACTGCGTACAGCTCTGTCTCCAAATTCGGATCACTCAGCAGGTCCTTCGCTCGACCCACAGCTGCAGATTCAACATCGTCCAAAGACAGTATAAATTCCTTTATCTTAGTGAAATGTTCACAAAGGAAAACAGCACATGAAATCCACGTCCCCCATCTAGTTATGATGGGAAACTTAGGTAGTGGTAGGCCTGTAACTTCCTTGTAAAGCTGTATTCTACTTGGAGCTTTAATCAATGTCTTCTTAAGTTCGGATATGAAGGCATTTGCAACAATATATTCAACTCGTATTGCTTCACATACCCTATGCAAAGCATGAGCAATACAAGTTGTATGGTGAAGATTAGAATACATAGGCTTCAACTGTGCAAATGCTGAGACCATGTGCCACACTTTGTTGTACTGTATTCCTGATGGCCAGAGTTTAAAACAACAGTCATTGAAACTCTGCATTATTGATGTAGAGTTTACTTTTTCCAATTCGTACATGGCAGCCAACATTGGTTTTGATGGGTCTCCTGTCAATGGCATCACAAGAATGTTTAGAATAGCTCTTGAAAGTGAATCGGTTGCTTCATCCAAAATGAAGCAAACTGAATGGTCTCCAACAACCTCCTTAACTTTTTGTACATTAAATCGTCCTTGAAACTGCTTACCGCTCTTCGCATTTTATTGCTAAAAGACGACTTCGCCATCACTATTACAAGCTACTGCTGCCACTTAACGGTGCGTGCTATTCTCTATGACTGTTTCTGCTACTGAGGCGAGCAAGCTACTGTAACCAAAGAGAATTAGAGATGGGCAGCAGTCGACTGAAAACAGTCGAATTAATTCAACGACTACTCACCGTATCATAAACAAGTCGTTTGCAAACGACTGATCCCAAAGCTATCGTTGGAAATCATTCGAATGAAACAAGTCGTTGGTAAACGACTAATTCCAAGCGAATGGAATCATTCGAATTTAAGTAGTCGTTCTAATCAAACGACTTCTTCAGGATAACTTCATGCTACAATTCATTGTGCTGTATGTTTATTGTAGAGCTTTAATTAATAAGTTAAGTATACCCTGTAGGTGCCTATAGTTTTAAACAGTTCGTTGATTCTTTCAATGAAATAGCCTAAATCCAATTGTCCAAGTTATTGGACAATTCAATATTGTCATTCAATATTTAGGTTATGTTTGAACTCCAGATACCGGTTTTGTGGCACATCATCCCAGGCAAGCCGGTAAATACCTTTGCCTCCCAGTCAGATGGATCATTTATCCGTAATTTTGAATTAGAATAAGGTTGTAGTATGCGTGGTCAGATTTAGACAATAGCCTACTCCATGAAGGGGTCATGGCTACGCCTTCTATGTTTGTTTAATGAATAGAGTAACTGAAATGAGGGATATATACTGATTTTAAGATTTGTGGAATGAGTTTATGATTTTTTTAATAGAATTTAATTAAGTCTTCAGTAAAGTTGAAGGAGACATGATCGTGTTTAGACAACAGCCTATTCCATGAAGGGGTCATGATTATGCCTGTTTAAGGTGTGGTGTGGCTGAAATGAGGGAGGTTTACTGATTTTGGTGTTTGTGGAGTAGTCTTTTCGTTTATAATTTAGGTTTTTGTGAAGCTTGTTGCGGACAGGGGCGGATCCAGAGGGGGGCGATGGGGGGCGATCGCCCCCCCTAAGAGAAAAGAAAAGAGGGAAAAAGAGAAAGGAAAAATGGGAAAGCGAAGGAGAGGGGAGAAGAGGGAGGAGAGAAGCGAAGGAGGAGATGCACAAAACCAACTATAAACAACGATTTTAACCTAACTAGTATTCAGTTAATTATCGTGCAATATACAGTATGCCTATATTAAATTACCTCGCCGCGACGCTCTCTTCTCGCTACCCCGCTCGCTTATTTCCAGCACTGTTGCTATTGTTGTGACGAGCCGAGCTGACTGAGCACAGCGCAGCCGCCGCGCCACCTGTCCGAACGGAGCCGAGTACAAACGAACAATCCCCTTCGGCCCGCTCCACCCGCGCCTGGGGTATGTCTATCGAGGTGAATTGTATGAAGACTTCACAAGCTTTATAAATCTCCAAGAAACAGTGCACAACCGTTTAAAGGGAAAAGACGTAATTAAGGGGAAAGTAAAAGGAAGAAAAAAAAGACGAAATCCCAGTATTCGGACATGAAGATATCGCCCGAAACGAAGGGAATGTCGATGGAAAGAGAAATAAAATTAATACTGAAGGGCTAGCGCAAGAATCGCCAAATCCTAAAACTGGAGAAGAGAAGCTAAATGATGTCAATACTGAAAAAGCAAACAGCGTGACGGAAACAGAAACCGAGCGAGAGCTACAGGAAGGAAGAGAACCAAAGAAAGCAGAAACCGAAGAAGAAATCCACAAGCAAGAGATAAAGATGGAGAAGAAACTAAGGAGGATTCGAAGATAACATTTCAAGCCAAAAATAAAGCCAAGAAACAAGTTGCAGAGTCTACTATCACGAAAAAGCAGAAAAATGTAGCAGAACCAGAGGAAGAAGATGAATACGACCAACAAACAAGAGATGAAGATGCACATGCAAGAACTATAGAGGAGAAAAAGAAAACGCAAACCAAAGAGAGAACCAGCAAGAAACAAGAAACCAAAGGATTCCCAGAGCCTACAGTAACCGGCAGAGACGTGGGTAAAACTGTGTTGAGTATTCTCAAGCATCACAGTCTTGTCCTATGTCGGTGTGTTGGCGTTGGTACTGACGGGCGTCAGATGGCGTCAGAAGCTTTTGGTGCTGTCGCCAAGGTGCAAACCGAAGCAGAGCATGCCGTTAGGTGCCCTTGTTATAACCACGCTCTGAATTTGTCTATTTCGAAGTCCTCGAAAGTCGTCGCCGTGCGAAATGCAATAGGAGTTATGAAGTCCACTATTACGTTCATTGATTCGTCCTCAAAACGCTCCGGTGTATTTAAAGCAACTCAAGGTGAACTTTTATGTGGACTTTGTGAGACGTGGTGGATCGAATGGCACGACGGTTTTGTTCAATTTCACTCTTTACTCCCGAACATAGTCGAGAGTTTAGACTCGATTACTTTAAGGAAAGACTCAGAAAGTGCTTTTAAGGCAAAAACGCTCATAGCTGCTCTTTGTGAGAGTGATTTTATAGTTACCGTCATTTGCTTGTCAGAAATCCTTGGAGACACTAAAACACTCAGCATTTTGTTTCAAAAAGGGCAAATAGACTTGAAGGAAACCCAGGATGCGCTAGACGACACTATAACAGTGTTGAGCAAGAGGCGCGAAGAGTGCGAAACACAATTTGCTGAGCTCTTTCAAGAAGCAGAAGCTCTGGCAAAACAACTTGGAACCGAACTTCTGCTCCCACGCATCGCACAATGGCAAAAGCACGGCGAAAATCATCCAGCGTCAACCGTAGAAGACTACTATCGTCGGGTCGTTTTCATACCCATTTTGGACTAAGTCTTCACTTGAACACTCGCTTCCCTAAAGCAACGCAAGAGTTACACAGCCTATCAGCAATGATGCCAATATCATCATGGACGTCAGCGGATGTGGACACAATCGCTGCAAAGTACTTCAAACTTCTCAATCAACATTCTGCCGCGTCTGCGGCAAGGCTTCTACAGGCTGAACTTCGTACAGTATGTGGAAGGGAAAGTGGTCCCGGGAGCTTGAATCGGGGTCAACCATCCCAAAGAAAGCTATGGAAGCTTTAATTGCCTGCGATAAAGAGTTGTACCCCAATATTCATCGATGTCTCAAGATTTATGCTACTTTACCCGTCAGCGCCGCTTCATCGGAAAGGTCATATTCTTCTTTGAGAAGGCTGAAGACGTGGCTGCGGTCAACTATGTCCGATGAACGATTAAACGGACTTGCTTTGTTGCACGTCCACTACGATGTTTATGTTGACCCATCTCGCGTGATTGATCGGTACGCGAAAAATCCAAACCGGCGACTAGAGTTTGTTGTTTAGCTTAAAATTGTTTTTATGAACAAAATTGCTGTATTTGTAATATTTATGTACAATTAGCAATACACATGTACCTGTCATAATTTCGGGTAGCCTTGTTCTTATTTCGCTCAACCTATACCCCTAAAATATAGGTTAAATATGGTTTTAAACTCCCGTAAATCTGATTAAACCGTGTCTTTCACGATCTTTTTCACGTCGATCGATTAAAATGCCTCGAGCCGGGTTTTTATTTAATCTTGAAGCTATTGTCTAAGCTATATAATTATTTTTTTACGGTTGTCAGTCATCAGGGAACTATATAACTCTGATTTTACTCTCCTACCCTTTAATTACATTAATACAGTAACTATAAACTATAAACCCTGTATGATAGCGTTTTGGATAAGATTAAAAGTCTACCTTTACGAAAGCGCTCCAGCGATATTATTCTCATGACAAATTATAATTTAGAGAGCAGTGTTGGACTGGCCATTTGGGAACAACGGGAGTTCCCATCGAGGCCTCGGGCCAGGAGACTATTATGAGTGCTGAGGCCCACCCTTATGCCCTTGCGTAAATAGGCCTGTGACACCCAGTTATTAGCTAGCTAAGATATTCTGCGTCTTTGTTTACAACTTAAGAGAGGGAGGGCTACTCGCAAAGGGGACAAAGTCAATCATTACCTATGAGGAGGTCCGGGGGACTTTTGACCCCCCTCGGACCATTCAAGGCATCTGAGGCATCAAGGGGCCTCGGGGCCTTAAAATTAATGACCTCGGCCCTTGTGCGAGTAGGCCTCTAACGTCAGCTTATTATATTGTATCTAAAAATGGGGAAAGGGGGGGGGGGTAAGTTCCGAGGGGGCTCATTACGATCACAGTATTTCAATGCTCGCGATCCCCGTGTCAGTAAATTCCGCATAAAAATATTTTTCAGCGTTCAAATTGGAGCAAGTCACTGGGGAGAGTGGGGGGGGGGGGGACGAGGGGGGGATGGTAAGGCCCCTACTCTCCCGCTCCTGTCGAGGGCTCTTAGGGCCAGTCCGATACTGATAGAGTGTACGTAAGTATAGGTAAGTATGAGCAAATAAAATATTGTTTAGTGACCACACAGAAAGTAGGAAAGTAACGAAAAATGTCACATTTCGAAAAATTGACAGTTTAGTAAAATATGCGCAAATAATTCGATGTTTATTGTTAACTTTTAAATTTGCATATGTTATATTACCCCCCTCTCCCCCCACCCCCACCCCATCCATTTTGAGGACAGATATCATGACCGCCCCCACTAAGATCAGTGTCTGGATCCGCCCCTGGTTGCGGAGTTGTTTTATGGATTTTATTGCTCTGCAAATGAAGTGTATTAGGGGGTTCTGGGTTTGGTTTAGCTGTAGTTTACAGGGTTATGGCTGAGAGTTGTTGTAGCAGGCCTAACAACTGTGTCAGAGCAGTGGCGTGCTGTGTGGGAGGGGGGAAGGGGTTAGTGGCAAAGACATGAGGGCAGGGATGGAAGAGTTGTAGCGTTGTCTGTGGTTAAACTGCCGTTGCCTTATGGCTGATTTTATGTACTGACATCCATCATAAGATAGAGTGGTGATGTGAATCTCTACATCTATTGCAGCGGGTACTGTGAGGACAGCTTGACCGTACGCACAAATTGATTCTGGTCGTCAAATGTTTGGAGATGGGCAGCACCGCAGCAGTCGACTGAAAAATGTTAAATCCATCGACTTGTTTGACTGCTTTTAAAAAACAGTCGAATTAATTCAACGACTACTCACCGTAACATAAACAAGTCGTTTGCAAACGACATATCCCAATTGTGTTTTAACTTTTAACATGTAGAACGCGCTCGGATAGTTTTACGTTCTGGTCGTCAATTGTTTCAGCACATGGATAGCACGCGCATTAAAAAAACTTAGTATTTACATTGTTGTCAACATCTCCGCTGAAAGTTCTCCCTCGTTGCTGTTCTAAAGTGTTCTATTTTCGTGTGTATTTACTGTAGGCCGTAATTTTCTTGTTCAAGTCGTATTTCAGCTCTACGTTCTTAGTACTTCTGAGAGGATTAAATTAGTGAACACATAGCCTAACTTGTTTATGACTCTATGGACATATTTTACATTTACTATTTTTTGGCATTAAAATATGAAGTGTGATTATTTCAATGTTGGCTATGGAATTGTTCCCGGTACTTAAGAACTCCCTCTCAGTAATAGTGATTTAATTTACTCTTAGGTTAATTAACTATTGGTCCATTACTTCACTTATCCACAGTACATACAGGTAATGTGCCCTGTATCAATACCGGTGTCGGGGAACATTTACTCACACATTTTGCATTAAATGAAATATGCAACATTGCAAATAATGGCTGCACTCTACACGACGTAAACCACCATTTCGAAGCACAGTAAAAATAAATAAATAACTTTGACCAATTGCATGTTGCCGAGCGTCGAGTAGTCCAAACTAACGTCTGCAAAAATAGGTGGGTTAAGGAGAAGTTTGATTTTCATCTGTTGGTACGACTCAACTCAGCCGGTAACGGCTTGCAGTGCTTTGTACGCTGCCTAGAAGCGACTACTTTCAGTCGAATACATGAAACAACACGCTTAGGAGCAATGCGAATTCAGGTAACCATTCGCCTGAAAGTAGTCGACTATCTAGTCTATAGTTTCTTCCAATGAATGACTAGTCAGTCGATGGTTAAAAGTAGTCGATAGTCCCATCTCTAAAGAGAATAGGCTGTAACTGCTTCACACATTCTGGAGGGGATGCGACGAGTCTAACAACACCTGCGGGTGGGGTGAGGCGGTGCAGTGGGCGAGTTCAACTCTGGGGTAAGTTCGGTATAGAACCCGTGTTAATTCTTTCTTCCCTTGCGCTACATCGGTATGTTATGCAGGTGTTTTTTCCTCGAAGTGAAATAAATTCTTGAGGTTTTGCCGTATATTCTTAAAAAAAAGGGAAAATAAGAGCAGATGTAGGAGAAAACGGAACAAGGGCTAAAAAAAAGGGGAAAAAGGGAAGTTAAAACACGGCAATCTTGAGTTTTAAATACAGTTTTAACCCATAGTATCGATTATTTCTCGTTTCCAATAAAATTTAAAAAAAAAGGTATTCCCTTTAAATTCCGGTCTCTAGTTATCAATAACCCTCAAGCATGCACAATCCAGTTCATGTCTTGTGAATTAGCTTGGCTATTCATGCCATTCTTACAAGTCTCTACCATTACATTCCATACCAATAAGACTGTATCGTTTTATTTTCTTCAGTTTTATAGGCGTTGGGGTGCTGGAATTTTATCCCGAGGGGGAGAATTCTTACTGGTTCTCCATTTTCAGAATGTACATTCTCATCCAAGAGAAACAAATCCAGGACCACATTGGCTTCTCTAATGGACAAACGCATTGTTTACATTCTTAACCTATCCAATTTAGCTTCACACAGGTTTAATTAGTGGAAGGTTCTTTAACATGCCATAAATCTATGACATGGGACCACCGGCTTTACTTCCCCTCCGAAAGAAGGCATACTGAGGGATTTTAACGCTCCTAAAAAATCCGACGACTTCGGCCGGGTTTGAACCCGCTATCTTGGGCACAGCAGTTCAGCATGCTACCAACTACGCCACCGAAGTCGTTTTAAATGAAATTCACATAATGTTATAAAAAAATTAAAAATTATAAATATATACTAGATATTTAATATCCAATGAGTTGTTTCAGCTAATGTCATCTTGTGCACAATATGTTGTTATAATTACGGTACCAAGAGGTTGCTCTGCTCTTGACCATTTGGCGAGATTTCCTTCGTCCCTACGATAGGTCGCGATAAAATGTATGCGATGTTACGCGATCGTCACCGAATTCAGTCTTCGCAGTCAAATACGGAGAAATATCGAGATGTTACACGATCAGCACTGGTCTCAGTTGTTTGATGAGCTTCCCGTAGTTTACACGATAGAACACGGAGAAAAATCGCGATTTAGATAATCATTGTCACTTTTAGTCATTCGACGAGATTTCCATTGTCCTTGAGGTCGGGCACAAGAAAATATAGCATTATTACGCAATCGGAGCCACTTGTTCAAGAATACAGTTGTCCCCGTCATTGAATGCGGAAAAATATCGCGATGTATCGCAATCGCTGCCGCTCTCAGCCGTAATACGTTGTCCTAGAGATATTATGCAATCGTCGCCGCACGCGGCCGTTCAACGATTGTCTGCCTGTATATCTGTCCTGACAGAATGGCGGAGGCAAGCTCATGGTTGGGCATGGTTAAAATTCACGAGTAGTTATGAACATGTTGTTCGGTCGGCGCCGTGATTCCATTTGTCCCTATGTTGTGGTTGGGAGTTCATCAGTTCAGGGTGGATCACGAGGAGCAATTACCCAGTAGTATTTCGAAGCTACGTAGGCTGTCAATTTTAAGTGGGTTGATGCACTTCTCGCTCCCCGCACGCTTTTAAGTATACGGTCATGGGAAAAGTGGCAAGTAGGTTTCGTGATGGGTGCCCCGTTATTGGGTGCCCAATCACCTTTGACAGGATTCCCGCAGTCCTCGTTGTCACAAGTTCACGATAAGGGACGGGTTATCTGATTTTACGCAACTGACGTCGATCTCGATCCGTTTGACGAGATTCCCGCAGACAAGTCGTGCGGTCAGCCGGCCGTCTTGAGGATGCGATTTTGGAGGATGAACGTTCGAAGTAGGTACGATATCGAATATTACGAATTATTCTGAGAGGATTGCACGAATAATACGACAAGAGCGCAAGTTTTATTTCGACTGAGAACCACGAATTATCTACAAGTTTTCGAAATAATTGGTTGATTATATATCCGATGGAGCAAAGTTCGAAGGAAAAATCGACTTATAACGGAATTTCGAATTAACCATACTGGATGTCGCAAATACACTAGACATATTTTTTAAATACGCTGTATGAATTTCGAAGATTTTTCGCATTTTTTTTTCGAAACGGTAACATTTAGCAAGGTTACGACATTAAATTGTTTCGAGTTATTTCTGGACTTCAATTTGACATAGTTTCCAAATAACAGAAATAAGAGATTTCTTTTTAGTTTCGGAAGTATCGCGAATAAACGTCTCGCGAAAAGTCAGGTTTCTTAATACAGTAACACAGAAAAATATTTCACACGAAACTTAAGTCTTCTTGACGCCAAAAATATACGTTGAACCGATGTATACCACTCAAGGTATCCTCAATATGTATTTCCTTGAGGTCGGGCACTGGGAAATATAGCTTAGTACTATGCAATAGGCGCGGCGCCGCTTGCGTGAAACTCGCTCCATCGCAATCTCTGAGCTAGCGGCGCGAGTTTAATTGATTCAACCCACCTTCAGAAAATTTTCGTTACCCGTTTGTAAAATTCGTTACTTTTTCGTTACTTTCGTTACCCATATGTAAAATTCGTTACTTTTTCGTTACTTTCGTTACCGGTAGACACCCTGTCATGCCATACATTTTCAACCTCAAGCAATTTCTGTAATGTTGAGAACTCTAACTATTCTCGAACTATGCACATTTTCAATTCGAAAACATTTCACTCTATTAAACAGTGACATTTATCGAACAGAAACAACTTTCATAAAATTGAAAGTGCGTCGTGCCTGAATAAAGTTTGGTTCACGAAAGCCGGTTACCGTGTTGCGATAATATACATGCATGGATAAACAGTGAAAAATCCCTACCCTCCCTTCCACCCCATTTACCCCACTAACCATCAACTAGGTGATTTAGCAATCTCTGGTATTTTTATTGTAATTCTGAAGTTCGTTTAAGAACGGCCTCCCAACGTTTGAATGTATAACTTTCTAAATTCTATAAAAACTCAGTGGCATTGCCCACAACATCTCCGTGTTCAACTTACATAAGTTGGAACGTACTCGAAGCTAACGATTTAAATTTATTGTAATTTTTCTACGCTTACAAGCTTCTCCAGCCTTATAGGCCCATGATCATTCATCTCTTACGCTGTCTAGGCCTAAGCTTATCGTTGCTTATGCTGTCTAGGCTTAAGAGCTCTCATTATCTTACCTTCTAGGCACTGTTTCATCCTAGTGCCGTCTAGGACCAGTCTCATTGTATTCTCTTGCCGCCAAGGCACTGTATTATCCTTGCGCCGTCTAGGACAAGCTCTTTATATTCTGGTGCCATTTAAGCCCTAGCTGATTATTCTCGTGCCATAACGGCCCCCTTTTTATGGGTTTTCCATTTTTTAATGGCATTTCAAATTGTGACAGCAAATACTGTTGTGCCCAGTTTGTTAGGAACAACTTACGATTGTCCTATCTTAACTCTAATTTATCCTTTGCGTGTCGAATGATGCACCTTAATTTGTCTTATGCTTGCTTATTTAATCGAATCTACGAAATAAATTGTACAATTTTCAACAAATTAATTATTCGATAAGTTAATCTTTGGTCTGAGACCAACTATGTATGCTACGACTGCTGTGCACGAGTCTAAAGACTCCTTCTCTCGAAAATTGTGCCTACTCATTTTTTTCTCCAAACTGCCGTTTTGTACATTAACTTCACAGCAATTGAGTTGCTTATTTGTATATGCGTGGCACAGTTCTTAAATGTTTAGCCAAAGCCACCCTGTTTGAATTTAGTAACATTTGTAATCGCTCAAGTTAAAAATATATGCTCAATTATCGTTGAAACTAATCAACATTATCACTTTTCCCTTGATCTTCACGTTGAGCAGCAATATGAGATGCGCCACGTGAACTTTGATAATTTTTTGTTGTGCTCTTATCAAAGTATTTTCTATCTATTACTTCAGTTTTTCACAGATCGCTTTCGACTGTTTATAGCTGGTATAGTTCGGTCAGCTAACTTCCTACCTAGGGTCGTTCTCAGTTTATGCATCTTGATTACTATTTTTTCGTAATCAACTTATCTAAACTCTTTTTAGTACTCTTCTTGCGAGAGATTTAGATTTATCTTGGAGCACAACAATCCTATTTGTTCACAATCTCTAAGCTTAACCATATACATAAATAACGTCAACTATTGTAAATGGGCCGAGGGCCACCCCTTCCCTCACACTACGCTGATTTGGGAAGTTACAAATCCTTTAGATTTACTCGTTAGCCTTTTTCTTCGACATATATTTGTCGGTTATATTCTTTTATAAATAACTTGTTATTGTTTTTTTTTTTGTTCATCCCTTTAACGCTTTCTAGTCATTTCACTCCTAACACTTTTCCTCTTTCTGCTTCATCTTCCCTATGGTGGCGATTGGACTCGCCTCCAATTGCTCCATAAACTTGATACCGAAACCCGTGGAAACCTAATTTGTCAATAACTTGCCAAATACTTGGAATTTTAGCTTTAACTCTAAAATCGGGCAGTGACGGTGATGGACAGACGCCTCTCTTGCAGTCCAGCATTACGGTATTCATTCTTCTTTGCTGCCTACTTTACAGCCCGTTTACATCTTTCTGCAGGAAGCGTAAACTGGACTCCAAATTCCATTTTTTAATATGGCACCCCTGGATGAAACACATCAACAGATGCGCTTTATATAAAGGGCAACTTACTCACTTTAGAACATGTCTTGAAGACCCAACTCCTCTAGAATACAACTTGGACATCATTTCTCAACGTCTAAAAAATTACGAACAGTTCTACGAAGGGTATGACGCATGTCAAACAGAGATAGATTCCGTCGCCCAAAATCAGGAGGGAGACCGGGATGAAGTTGAGACTTTGTACTATGACGGTGTTGCTGCTGCCCACGTTTAATCCGAAAAATCTCAGAGGAGCAAAAAAGGAATATTCTTGCTTCTGGCTAGACTCAAACTCAACAAATTGCGTCACGCGATAGCACTCTCAGGCCTAGACGGTTCCTGCCCCATTTCTCGGGCTACGAAAATCAGTGGGACTCCTTCAACGAACATTTTGTTCCATTCATGACAATAATACTTTCCCAGCCCTTCATAAGTACCAATATTTACGATCATCTCTTCACAATCGAGCTTTACAACTGGTCGAAGCTCTTCCATTAAGCGCTGACAATTGCCCTATTGCTTTGGATCTCCTTAACGAAAGGTATGGTAATTAGAGCCGGGCAAATTTGCTCTAGTTCCGATCGGGATCGTAAGTTTCCGCATGGCTAGTATCGCCCCCCACCAAGTGCATTCAAGGCCAGGTCTCTCCGCTGAACGAGAATCTTAAGTCTCGATAATACCGGTACTGAGTGGGAGTCTCGATAATACCGGAACTCCTTTTTTCTCGGCGTTATCGACAGTATCTTTTTAAAGGAAAAAGCAGACTCGCTCACGCCGCTGCACGTGTCACTCAAGCCGCTGCACGTATAAAGTCAAAGCCTTCTGTAATAACTCCGGAATGTAAACCATTCCTCGTTCTTACATTTGACAAATTTAAAGCAGTATGAAGTGATCCACCCCAGGAAGATCACTTTGAATTGAGTTCGCATCTGCCACCTCCTTACCACTCCTACCCTCAGTTACAAATACTGTATACACACACTACTACGGACACCATAATAACACAGGTTATTAGACAAAGTTGACACACACAAGAACACAAAAATGATCACGATGTTGTAGCCCCTAAAGTAAAATAAAACTCAAATAATTGGCGTAGCAGAGACGAGCTACAAGAAAATCTCACGTGTATGACTCATGAATTTTTAGCCCTACTGACTAGGAATTTGCTTTAAAGAATACTTTCAACCATCTTCTCCACCTTGTAACTGGTTGTAATTAGAGGCAACTATAGTGAAAAAATTGGCTGCGATGGTGAAAATACACTTGGAAAATTTTACGCTGAAAAGTTTCAACTAATTTCATCTAATAAAAACTCTAATATTGTGCTTGAAAACAATACCAGTTTGTGGCATGCGGTATATTAATCATGTCAGTGCAAACACCTCACTGATTTGTCCATAAATGCCAATGATATGACAGTTTGAGTGAGAATAGTGCGACGGGAGTTGCACTGAGAACAACTCATTACCGCGGGAATGTCACTTCGTCCGATACTCCCAAGTCTCGTTCGATCACAAGGCAATATCGTTGCTCTCTCTACCCATGATGCAACGTGTGAGCACGTGCGTACAGGGACGTATTTTCCACTAGGCACACTAGGCACGTGCCTAGGGGCGGCACGGCCTGGGGGGCGGCATAGCCTGACGTCCGACGGGCGCCGCGGCATCGGGTGAATTGCCGTGCCAAGCGCCAGGCGCAGTGACCGAGAACAGCAGTCAAAGGGAGCTTACTTTGCATTTTCTCACGTAAATTTGAAATCTAAATACAATTCATAAACTAAAAAAAAATCTCTTTTGCAAGTCAAGTGTGAAGTTTTGTTCTATTTAATATGGGTATATTTTATGCCGGTAGTCAAGAGACTGGCAACACTGCCAGTCAGTGGGGATACAGCAGACTGCCAAAGCTAGTGTATTATAAGTCTGAATTACCAATAAAGCTCGCTGACAGCTGTCAAAGCTAGCACGTGGGGAAATGCTGCGTTGCCACTGAGGCAGATCATGACGCATAACATTCTAAGAGGCTTGCAGGAAGACACAAATACTGTGGAAGTTAGCCCCCTGCCAGGCGCTCTAATGGCCGTGACGAGTCAAGACACACTGAGTCAAACCATGTGCTTACTGCTGTGTCGGCATACATTGCAACATTGCTCACTGTTGGCGCCATGGAGACCGTTACCCCTCTCGTCTCCACTCCTCCCTCACCTCACCCATCAAGCGTATGACAGCTTTCACCGAGCATCTTTTGTAAATCAGATTATAGTCGTTCGCTTAACGTCTTCACGTTCAGTTGTTATCCTTACCAAGTCGTTCACATTGCCACATTGCTTAGATAAAGTAAGTGTGTTATAATTTTATTTTTTATAATGTTGAACTAAAAAGTACCAATGAGTGAAAAACGTCGGAAACTTAGTGGTTCAGGTTACCGCAAAATCGCAAGTGAAAAACGTGAAAAAGTAACTAACTTTTTGAAAAATATTAAGACGGTTGACAGTTTTTTTAAACCTCTTGAAAAATCCAACGAGAGTGGACTGAGTGGAGAAGGCTGCTCATCTTGGGAACAGTACAATTTCAACGAAAGTGGTTCAAACAATGAAAATAATGATCAAACAACAAGTGCCCCTGAAACGGATAATTTTATATTGAGTGGTGATAACGAACGTAGTTCCGACAGTACACAAATAAGTAAAAGTTCAAAAGATTTCGTTTCACAACAAACTGATATAAATTTGACTGTTAGTGACGACCCCATTGAGTGGAAAATAAATGACACCACGATCGAAGCATTATTACACAGAGGAATCAATCAGTATTAAGATTGTGATTTTAAAAACTCTGAAAGGGATTTTGGCAATAAAACCAGATATTTAAATAAACAAATCTTTAGTAGGAAATTACAAAATGGAGAACTCATTTGAAGAGATTACTTGGTGTATTCAAAAGGTACAGGTTCGGTATTTTGCGCTTCCTGCAGATTATTTGGCTTTCAGAAGACGTGTTCTAAACTAGCCAGTGAAGGTGTTTCGGATTGGAAAAATATTGGAGCGATTTTGTCTGCACATGAAAGCTCACAAGAACACATCAATTCTGAACTAGCACTTTTGACCCGCAAGAGAAGAATTGGAACGCTAGACAGTCAATACGATTCCATCGTCGAATCTGAAAGGAAGTATTGGAAACACGTTTTGGAAAGAGTGTTCGCTGTGGTGAAAAAGCTGGCAAGCCGAGGACGTCCTTTTCGAGGAGCTGATGAAACATTTGGGTCTCTACACAATGGGGAGTACATGATGTCACTGGAATTAGTAGGGGAATTCGATTCTTTTCTCGCTGAACACATACGTAAATTTGGTAATCCAGGTTCAGGGAAAACGTCCTATCTGTCTTCATTTATTTGCAATGAGGTAATTGTACTGTCAGCCTCTAAAGTTAGAGATATCATAATCAGTGAAGTGAAACAAGCGAAGTATTACTCCATAATAGTGGATTCAACGCCTGACATAAGTCACACTGATCAGCTTTCATTTGTTTTGAGGTTTGTACAAGAAAATGGCAATCCTGTTGAACGCTTTCTCATGTTTTTGTCGAATACTGGGCACAAATCCGAAGACTTTGCCAATGCTGTTATGGCTGTTTTAAGATCAAATGCAATCGATCTATCCGACTGTAGAGGGCAATCATACGATAATGCTAGCAGCATGTCAGGCGTGTATAGTGGCTTACAAGCTAGAATAAAGGATGAAAATCCCAAAGCACTGTTTGTTCCTTGTTCGGCACATTCACTTAACCTTGTAGGTACGTGTGCTGCAAGCTGTTGTCCAGAAGCATGTGCTTTCTTTAACCTTATACAAAACGTTTACAACTTTTTTGTTGCATCTACTAAGAGATGGGAAATTCTAGTTACCTTTAGTCAACCTGAAAGTAAAACTCTTAAGGGTTTGTCTGAAACAAGGTGGAGTGCTCGTGAAAGTGCATGTAAAGGGCTCTGTGAAAAATTAGACGGTGTTATGCTGGCTTTAAAGGACTATGAAGAGAGCACTAATGAGAACACTAAGAAGTGAAGCCACGGGACTTTTGAGATCACTGAATAGGCTGGGAATGGTATTCATGATGGAACTTTGGAGTGATATATTGGACAGGTTTGAACAAGTTAGACAAACACTTCAGAAAATAGAAACGTCCATAGAAAGAGTTGTGAGACTGTATGATTCTTTAGTCCTTTTTATTGATTCTCTCCGAGACATGTTTGCCGTATATGAAGAGAGGGCTAAAAAACTATGTGATTTGGACTATGAGACTTGTCTACAAACGTCAAAAAAGTGAAAATTCCAGGCTAACGAAAACAAAGAAACTGAAATTCTTCTTGATGGACGTGACAAATTTAGAGTTGAGACATTTTATGTAGTTCTTGACCAACTAAAAACTGAGTTGCAGAAGCGGAAAAACGCATATGGTGAAATAGCAGACAAGTTTTCAGTTTTCAACGATCTGTCCTCCTCAACTGAAACAATAATAGAGCGTGCAAACAAACTTCAGTCATTGTATGCCAATGATCTAGAAAAGTCATTTTCAAATGAATGTGTACATTTTGTTTGTTTGTTGAAGAGTAGTGGAATTAGAAACAACCCACTCGTCATGATGAAATATATTAGAGAAGAACAACTCCAATCAACATTCCCCAATATTGATATAGCTCTTCGTATGTATTTGTGCACAGCTGTTTCCAACTGCTCAGCGGAACGTTCATTTTCTGTCTTAAAAAGAATTAAGTATTGTCTTAGATCAAGGATGAATGAATACAAATTTAACTCGTTGGCTATTCTACACATCGAGGCTGAACTTTTGAACAGTGACAAGATGAAAGTTGAAGATCTAATAGAGGAGTTCTCAATTATGAAATCCAGGAGAAAATCTATGTAAATAAAAACGCCGCTGGTGCAATGTACTGTATTGATGCATAAGATATGTTTATTGATTTGCTAGTTTTTAACATCTAATTTTGTTCTTAATCATGAACATTGAATTATGTTTTTAAAAATTGAAAAATCCTTAATAGACTTTATGTATCATTTATTGTAGCTGATACAAAGACTTAACAATCACTTTAAAACTTTATCAAAGTGTAAAGGAACCTTATCTATTCAGTAAATTTAGCCTAATGGAAATATGCCAGTTTGTAAGAATATTCTTAATTCTTATGTAATTAAATCAATCTTAGATCAATATTTTTTTAATTAACATCAACCCCACAATTTAGATTACGTTTTTTAATAATCAATCTGCTTTATATACAATCAATAAAGTCTAAAATTTAAATGACGTGCAAGATTTATCCTATACTCAGCCGTCCAGCGGGGCTTACCCTTACTTGGACACAAATAAAGCCAAGCGGCCGATGAAATAGATGATCCATTAGCCGGTCGGCTGCATTTGTGTGCGTGCGTGAGTTAAGGATCACTCTCAGGTGCCACCCCCACCCCTGGACGACCAACGTGGGAGGGGGTCAGAATGTGCCTAGGGGCGGCAGATATGTAAATCCGTCCCTGCGTGCGTAGGGACGCGATTGTAATGGCGGTGGCTTAAGCATATGACAAAGCCATTATGACGAAAGATAAAATCAATCTTATTCTTGAAGGTAAACATTATTTTTTCGTATGCCCGACGACTAGAGAATATTATTCAAACTGGTAGGAGCATTTGAGTTTAAGAGTGTCAGGTATCCAACGCAAACGTTTTCACTGTGCATGTTTGTAACATTTTCCCTCGTTGCATAAGAGTCTCAGTGGGTGAATTGGTTACGCGCTGGACTCATGAATTAAAGGTCCGGGGCTCGATCCTCGGTAGGGGAAGTGATTTTAATTTTTGTTTCGTTACGTTTTATTGTTTATGTCGACCACTTTACCAGTATCTTACTACAAAAATGATACGACAGAACACAGTTGCATCACAGGGGCTTTAGTAATATAGCTAGTGCATGAATTTTCAGGTTTTATTACGAGAAAGTTACATACGGTAGTGCTTTAATGTGGCACTACATGAAAAATCTTAATATGTAGCCTACACGTCAAATAGAATTTTGTTTTGCTGAAATTTAATGAACAAAAAATACCGAGTGACGATCAAAATCTCCTTCCATACCGTATGTTATTAGGATGATATGCTCAATATACCTTAGGTAGTCTGTTAATATGATATCGTTGAAGTTGTGGATTCTTCCAATTCGCAGACTCCAGTCAACGGAATGAACAATTTCCATTGAATCCATACACAACAAGCCTCAGTGCCTTCAGGCAGCGCCATATTGCCCAAGCGAGAACGAGCGATAATGTCGAGAATTATCGTTATCGAGCCCACATTATCGGTAATACCATATTGCCCAAGCGAGAACGAGCGATAATGTCGAGAATTATCGTTATCGAGCCCACATTATCGGTAATACCAGTTCCGGAACCAGCATTTCCGTTTTTTATTCTCGTCCAACGAGACCGATCGGAACTCAAGAGCTTTTTGCCCGGCTCTAATGGTAATACTAGTCTCCGCATACAGCGCCATAAGAAATCATTGTTCAACTTGCCGACAACACGTCATAATGACGCAATACTTTTAGAACGCTTGTGACACCACTCAGCTTTATGTCAAGGCTTTATATCAGCTTGAGCAGCCCACCCAACATTGGGATACCTTTCTCATTCATCTGGTTACTTCAAAATTTGACGTCGCCACCTTGAAAGCATGGGAAGTCGAGCTTGCCCATAATAATAAGTATTCCTATGAGCATCTAGTCACGTTCATAAATAGCAGATGTCAACTTTTAACTGCGCTCTCAACACAAGGTGATCACGCCTCCACCAGCACATGGCGTCATGTTTCTTTCACTCCGAAATCTAGCGCTTCCCCAAGTAGATACAAGCTTAGGTATTTAGTAAACAGACATACCATCTATGCTGCAATCAATAGTCAAGGCGAAACCCACAAAATGCGTTATAACTGTTCGAAATTCCATGCTTTGTACTATTGCACTGCTTTTCGAGCACTTACTATAGATGATAGGAGAAAGCTCACTGACCAACATAATTTTTGTTTTAATTGCCTTTCGACTAAACATTCTGCGTCTAATTGCCAATCCACCAGACTTTGTTTTCATTGCCAAAAGCCGCATCATACCTTACTTCATCGTCCTGAGAAACCGAAGTCATCAGCCACTTCCCCTTCCACCTCGAAACATAGCGATGACGTTGATAGGCCTAATGCCAACTCTCTCGTTCAAAATTCTAAGTCTTGCGCAGTGCCCAAGTACTGTTATCTACAGTTCAAGTGGAGATCCAGATCCAGGATAGGTCGGGTAACTGGATTTGTGTTCAAGGCCTTTGAGATTCAGCCGCGACACAAAATTTCGTGCCAGGATCATTAATTGAAAAGCTTGGTCTTCCGGTAACACCAACATCCATTTAGGTATCCAGCATCAATAGTTCTAAAACTCAGGCTTTACAATTTTCTAAGTTACAACTCAAAGACACTTGTCAGAGAAACACCTTTCTAAAATTAAACTGTCTCATCCTGAATATCTTAGGCGAAGATACCCCAAGTCACTCTGTCGATACTACCCGCTTGAACATCCCTCCTTATTTGAGGCTTGCCGACTCCCTATTTAACGTTAATGGTCCTATTGACATCTTGTTCAGTGCCAGTGTCTTCTGGAATAGGTTATGTAATGAAAAGAACCAGCTAGCCTCCGATGTTTTCGCTCGAGATACAAATTTCGGTTGGATTATCACTGGTCAACTTCCTCATTACCAGGGCGAATAAAGTAATAAGTGGTGGAACTTCCATATGACTCAATGGTTAAGATGAAGTTGTTCTAAATTTCAACACCACGCGCCGCGCCGAGCGTATGGTCTCAGCAGATGACGGCAGTCAAGCAGTGATGCATTACCGCACGCAATTTGTACTTACAATACAAGTTCGTTTTAACAGCAAAATTAAATCAAGACCCGAGAGGCATTTTGGACTTAAACGAGGTTTAAGCAGTGACGATCATCCTACGTCTACATACTTTTTTCGCCTCCATTTGCTTCAGTCTATATACTGTACATAGGCCTACCAGTGGAGAGGTCCTTTCTTCACAAGCTAATTATGAGGACGTTATTGACAATAAGCTTTCTTCCTTTAATGAATACGGTCAATAGCGAGAAATGAAATACATACGAGCAGAGAGGTGAAGGATAACAATTGTCAGCAAATTAAAGAAACAATTACACTTACAGACATTGAACCCGAACTGGATCCTATAATCCTGTCAGTTAATGATGACAGTTCTGAGAGAGTAGACGATAACGTTGTTTATTATTTGTGTGCATACTTGATTCACACAGCAGCAAAGAAGATTGTGAAATGTACTTCCTGCATTAGGTCATTGGAAAGTGATTTCGAAACACTGAATTCTGTTAATGATGTATGTATCCTCACCATGCTGAGAGGCTTTGGGGGAAGTGAATCTAAATTTATCAAATACCCGTCTTTATCTTTATTTCACGTGATGAAGCGTGTAGATGCAGTAGTGGAGGCAAAGTTGGAGCAAGAAGACGCGTTGTGGGGCGATATCTTTTCAGATTGTGTGGATATGATCTGTGAACTTCCTGTGTTCCGAAATGTGTGCTGCTCAGAGGAGCACCAGTTATTATAATTCCCTATGATAGTGTTTCATTACATTAAATGCCGGTTCATTTCCTAGACGAAAGAAATGTCCAGGGACCTGAGATCCAGATAGTCTTCAAAATCAGCGAGATAAATAATGAAGATCTCTTCTGTTTAGAGGTAAGCTCTACTCTTCTTAGAAAGGTATTTTAGTGTGTTCTGGACAGTATTTTAATATGTTCGTATTTCCTTGAAGATTTGTTTCTGTTATTCACAACTTGCTTCGTATTTAGTGCAATACTTCTTTTAATAAACAACGAGCCAGACTGGCCGTCCACCTGCACGTCCAGGCCAAGGAACTCTAGGACCATCTAGCGGCGGAAACTCAACTACTGGAGTTTCACCACTTATTACTCTTTCGCCCTGTCATTACGATTCTCAGCCTACTTCTCAATATCCTTTCGTCAATACTACCTTAGAACAATTCTGGAGATTAGAAACTATTGACTCCTCTAGTCCAACTTGAACAGAAAATGAATTTTGCGGGCAGTTCTTTGTCTCCACTACCACTCGCACCCCTGAAGGCAGATTTGTTCACATGCCTAGGCCACCCAATCCGCCTAAGATCTTAAATTCTCAGCCCAAAGCTCGCAAAGTCCTGTTTGCCATTGAGAGCAAATTTAAGAAGAAAAGAAACATCGTTAAAGAACAATACACCAGCTTTCTTCAGGAATACGAAAGTCTTGCTCACATGGAAGTCGTTAACAAAGCCGATGATGAATTTCACCCTCTGGTCGAAACAGTCTTTTTGAATCATCATCCCGTATGGAAAACCCCACTTATTCGTGACAAAATTCGCGTAGTTTTCAATTGATCTTCACCTGATGTTAATGGCAATAGTCTCAATGACACTTTACTCTGGTCCCGCTATTCAAGCCGACTTGTCCGCTATTCTCTCGAATGTTCGTTTATTTCCCATAGCTGTAATAGCTGATATTAAACAAATGTATCGCCAAGTTTTAATTAGCTCGCAACACAAGAATCTCCAACGCATCTTATGGCGTGATGAACCCAACAAACCTATCAAAATTTTCCGCATAAAAACTGTCACCTACGGGCTTAAGCCTTCAGCATTTCTTGCTATTCGCTCACTGCATATGCTTGCAGCTCAGGACGGTCATCTGTTCCACCCGAAAGCTTCAGAATCCTTGACCTCTTCTTTTTATGTTGATTATTTTTCAGTCTTTCGAAACCCTCTAAGAAGCTTCTAATGTTGCCCGTGAATTGAAAGCGTTGCGTAGCAATAGAGGTCTCCCACTTCACAAGTGGAACCCTAATTCCTCAGAATTTCTTGCCCAGTTTCCCACAAAATCCTTCTTCGATTGAAATTTCCGGTGATTCCGACTCAATTAAAACACTGGGCGTTCATTGATGTACTTGCAGTGACACGCTTATCTATAAAGTCTCTCTTTTGGAAGATATCCCTAGCACCAAAAGGAACGTTTTGTCTGAAATCGCTAACATTTTCGACCCTCTTCAATTTCCAGCTCCCGTCATTGTTATAACTAAGTTATTTATGTACGAGTTATGGTCCCGTAAGTGCGGATGGAAAGAGGCCGTTCCCACTCCATTTCGTAACAGATGGCTTTCATTTCGTCATAAGTTACTTACTCTTTCAGTAATTAAAATTCTAAGGCCGCCAGTCAGCACTTCCTCTAGTACACCTCTTAAGCTCCACGTTTTTGCAGATAGCTCTGAAAAGGTTTATGGCTGCTGTGCCTATATTGTTTACCGCACCACTCAAATTGACTTCACTCGTTCTCAATTAATCTGTTCGAAATCCGAAGTAGCTCCTCTTAAAACCATTACTCAACCTCGTCTCGAATTATGTGCCGCTCTTCTAGCCGCCGAACTTTGACAAACTGCGTCAAGTTTTGGAGATTCAGTTTTCTCAAATGTATTTGTGTAGTGACTCGATTACCTTTTCTTGGATCGCCAAACTCCCACTAATTGGCAAACATTTGCAGCACAGGGAGTTGCAAAAATTCAAAATCTCTCTCTCAAGGTTGTCAATGGAGACATGTTCCTAGTGCTGATAATCTCGCTGACATAATCTATCGCGGGTGCCCACCTTCCTTTTTAGCCGCATCCAAACTCTATTGGCAAGGCCCTGCAAGGCTCATTGACGATCTTACCGATTGGCCCTCAAAACTTCATGTTTCTGTTTCCGATTTACCTGAGGCTAAAGCTGTCAAAACCCCGCTTCCTGTCATGTTACTAATGCCTCTTCTTCTTTGTTAAAGCTATATTCTTCTTTCTAAAAACTGGTCCGTGTCTTCGCATACATTCTATGATGGAAGTATTTCGTAATAGATCATCCTTTGCTCCCTAAGTCTTACCTAACCAACAAGGAACTGAATCTCGCGACAACTGGAATCTTGCAACTTACTCAACAAGAAGCATTTTCCTCCGAGCTTTCCTTGTTATCCAAGAAGAACGATCTTCCGAAGTCTAGCCGCGTCCGCCCTCTAGGTCCGATTTGGATGATGAAGGCTTACTGAGAGTAGGTGGTAGACTTTCTTACTCCACTCTATCAGAGATAAAAAAACAACCGATTATACTACCTTCTAAACATCACGTCACTTCCCTCATCATACGTGAATATCATTACCGTAATTTGCACACTGGCACTCGCACGTTGCTCTGTCTACTCAGAGAGAAGTATTGGATCATTAACGGCATTCATGAAGTTTCCTGTGTCATTCATAAATGTGCAGTATTCCCTGCCATCATTTCGCTCCTCCACAAGTCGACCTTTTGCTTTAACCGGTGTGGATAATATGGGTCCCTCCCCTTCTACGAGAAAAATTCCCCTGAAGCTAAAGGAAATCTCTTGGAAAACTTTATATCTTCCTCTTCGTCTGTATGGTTACCGGAGCGATTCATCTGGAATTAGTAACTAACACCTCCACTTCGTATTTTCTCTCTGCTGTTTCTCGTTTCACTGCTCGGCGCAGTGTTCCCTCCGAAATGTTTTCCGATAATTCCACTACGTTCAAAGGTGCAGCTTCATCTTGGAAGAAAGCACTTACGTCACCTCCCGCGAAGGATCAGATTTCTCATTTCTCTTACTCTAAGGGTTTCAAATGGAGATGTATTCCTCCTTACTCACCCATCATGGTGGAAGATGAGAATCTTGTGTTAAAATTGCTAAAAGGAATTTGAAAAATCTTATGGTGATCGCATCCTAACTTACGAAGCATTTCATTCTCTTGCTGTTCTCATTGAGGGAGTTGTGAATTCTCTTCCCCTAACCCCTCTTTCTAATGACCCTGATGATTTGATTCGCCTAACTCCTAGCTACTTTCTTATAGGTTGTTCTTTATCCGCTCTCCCTCTTCGATTCGATTCTCGTAGCGACATCCGTCTAACTATCTTCTGGGCCAAAATTGAAGCCCTACGTAACCCATTTTGGAAGCATGGAAGTTGGAATATATGACTTCGCTTCAGAGGAGGGAAAAGTGGCTTCTCTCTGACCCCAATGTGAGGACGGGTGACCTTGTGCTCATAAGGGACGCATCTCCACTCGTGATGTGGATCTCAGACAGAGTAACCGAGTGTTACCCTGGACGAGATGGAAAGACTCGAGTGGTGAAAATCTAACAAACTGTCATATTGTAAGACCGACATCAATGATCGCACAATTACCACTCGACTCTTAATTGCTTTCTTCTTTTCTTTGTTGGGGGTGCTCTCCCCCAGTTTGGTATATTCTGCGAATATACGTTAATTGTAAATTCGCACCCATGCTGGGTCTTCCTTATTTTTTTCGGTCTCCCTTATCTTTTATTTCGTGAAAACCACCAACAGAGATTTCTTTGCATTTTTTCTCTCCTGTTGTGCATTTGCTTATGATTTTCTCAGTATGTTGCAGAAAACGACATTCCTTACCTCCCTGTTTAGTCGAAGCGTCAAGCTTCGCTATGCTGTGCGACCACACGGCAAATTGCTGAACTCATAGGTTCCTGGCGGCCAGCTCCAATACTCGCTGTTAACAGCCACCGTAATATGCTCAATGGTTCGACTCACCTCTTACAGATGGAAGCCTACACGTCTTGCATTCTTCAGTCTCCAGAGCAAGACAGAAATTTGTGAATTTAAAAGGCATTTACATTTTTGTGTTGGTACCCACTACGTCATCCTTCCTCCCCTTCCCCTTAACCCTCTGTTCGGCTCACATAGCTGGGAGGTTGCTAGGCTCCTCACTCTTCTTGGAAACTGCTGGTAATCTAGTTCAGTCTAAGCATGATAGTCTGTGACACGTCAGACATTTTGTGATAGTCAAGTAGTCACCACTACAGCAACCGCCAGCCCTAAACTACAGCCATTTTTTTTTTGGTCGTGTAGCCTCCTGATAGGCCGAGTGCAGGTCTTTCTAGTCGACGGTCGTGGGCGACCTGCGCGTCGGGATGAGAGATGGAATGGATGAAGATGAATGAAACTGGGCAAGGATGTGGAAGGAAGCGGCCGTGGCCTGTCAGAAGGTACTGTCCCAGCATTTGCCTGGTGTTGAAAATGGGAAACCACGGAAAACCATTTCAAGGACAGCAGACGGTGGGGCTCGAACCCACGCGTCTACCGAGTCAGCAGAGAGCTTGGCCCCATGACCTAACGCAGCGCTTCAACCAGCGTAGCCACTACTGTCGGTAACTACAGCCATGGAAATATACGTTTCTAATCATTTTAACTTAGATTGAAACTATTTTATACTTGCAAGTATTATGAGCTAACGAATTTTAACTAGCCGGCTAGGTCCTACTTGTCATGTCAAAGCATCAAATTGCTGTTTTCATTATCAATTTCCTCCGAGGGAGTTAATTTTATTGAGATATCGCAACTTGTGTCTGGGCGCAACGTGGGAATTTTCATCTTCACTTGTCAAATTCAAACTGGACTTCGTGGGAATTGTCATCAATTCTGTCAAATGCCAATAAATGGGGCCTCTGCGGGATTAACAGTGAACACTATAAAATCCAAGAAACTCGCCTAGAAAGTTCTTCTCGAGTACTCGTCACACTCAAAGTCTGTAATTGACATACAGTGAAATTAACTCTACTTGAATTTAAACGGTTTGATGGATCTATTCTGCTCATGCCATACATTTTCAACCTCAAGCAATTTCTGTAATGTTGAGAACTCTAACTATTCTCAAACTATGCAAATTTTCAAATCGAAAACAATTCACTCTATTAAACAATGACATTTATCAAACAGAAACTACTTTCATAAACTTGAAAGTGCGTCGTGCCTGAATACAGTTTGGCTCACAAAAGCTGGTTACCGTGTTGCGAAAATATACCTGCATGGACAAACAGGGAAAGATCCCTACTCTTTCCTCTCCATTTACCCCACTAACCATCAACCAGGTGACTTAGCTATCTCCGTCTTTGGTTGTTGTAATTCTGAGGTTCGTTCAAGAACAGCCTCACCACGTTTGAATGTATAACTTTCGTAATTCTGTAAATACTCAGTGGCATTGCCCACAACATCTCCGAGTTCAACTTACATAAGTTGGAACGTACTCGAAGCTAACGATTTCAAGTTATTGTAATTTTTCTACGCTTACAAGCTTCTCCAGCCTTATAGGCCCATGGTCATTCATCTCTTACGTTGTCTAGGCCTAAGCTTATTGTTGCTTATGCTGTCTAGGCCTAAGAGCTCTCATTATTATCTTACCGTCTAGGCACTGTTTCATCCTGGCGCCGTCCAGGGCCAGTCTCATTGTATTCTCTTGCCGCCAAGGCACTGTATTATCCTTGCGCCATCTAGGACAAGCTCTTTATATTCTGGTGCCATTTAGGCCCTAGCTCATTATTCTCTTGCCATAACTGCCCCCTTTTTTATGAGTTTTCCATTTTAATGTTATTTCAAATTTTGACAGCAAATACTGCTGTTCCCAGGTTGTCAGGAACAACTTAGATTGACCTATCTTAGCTCTAATTTACCCTGTGTGTCGAATGAGGCACCTTAATTTGTCTCATGCTTGCTTATTTAATTGAATCTACGAAAAAATTGTAAACTTTTAAACAAATTAATGATTCGAGTTAATCTTTGGTCTGAGACAAAATATGTATGCTAGCACTGCTGTGCACGAGTCTAAAGACTCCTTCTCTCTTAAACTGTGCGTACCCTTTGTATACTAGCACTGCTGTGCATGAGTCTAAAGACGCGTTCTCTCGTAAATTGTGCCTACTTATTGTATTCTCCTAATTGCCTTTTTGTATATTAACTTCACAGCAATTGAATTGCTTATTTTTATATGCGTAGCACAGTTTTTAATTTTTTAGCCACAGCCATCCTGTTTGAATATTCTAACGTTTGTAATCGCTCAAGTTTAGAAATATATGCTCAATTATCGTTGACACTAATCAACATTATCACTTTTCCCTTGATCTTCGCGTTTGGCAGCAATTTGAGATGCGCCACGTGAACTTTGATAAGAGCACAACAAAAAGTTCTCCAAGTTTTTTCTATTACTTCAGTTTTTCACAGATCTTAAGACTGTTTATCGCTGGTATAGTTCGCTCAGCTTACTTCCTACCTAGGGTCGTTCTCAGTTTATGCATCTTGATTATCATTCCTTCGTAATCAAGACTGTGTCTAGCGTATCTAAATCTCCTATTAGTACTCTTCTCGTGGGAGATTTAGTTTTAACTTGGAGCACAACAATCCTATTTGTTCACAATCTCTAAGCTTAACCATATTTATCAATAACGTCAACTATTGTAAATGGGCCACGGGCCACCCCTTTCCTCACACTACGCTGCTCTGGGAAGTTACAAATCCTTTTAGATTCAGCCTTGTCAGTAATCTTCTTTTAAAAATAAATTGTTATTGTTTTTTGGGTTCAACCCTTTGACACTTTATTGTTATTTCACTTCTAAACCTTTTCCTCTTTCTGCTTCATCTTCCCTATGGTGGTGATTGGACTCTCCTACAACTGCTCCACTTGCTGAGTTGAGTCCAGCCTTTGAGAACTATTGTCATATCACCACATTGGTATTTCTATCATGGTTAATTTTATGGGAGAAAATTTACAAAACATCCCTTATGGGTCTACATTTATAGGTTAAGATTAAATATTTGGGCCTACCTTCAAATTCTATAAAAATAATTATCAAACTCTCATTGAACTAAATAAACTTTTAGACCTTTTTCACACGCATTAAAATGGTTCTTTCGCCGTCGAGAATTCTGAGCGATGGCCGTGAAGCCTTGCTAAAATCATCTTTCATTCATTTTCATTACAGACAAATTTGCCTTTCAGCGTCCAGTCTAGTCTGCAAGCCTCATTGTGCGAATGAGTCTCCTCCATGATCCCTATTAGCAATTAGCACTGCGGCCTCCTCAGTTTTACACTTCTCACCTTGAAATAGTCAAAACACACAGTCTATCCATCACCATGTAGGTCTACTTCCGCTTTTCGCAGCCCAGTTCATTAACGTCCTACGCAATCCCTCCATCCCATTAACGCTATGTTAAGTTTAGAGGTTATCTTGACATGCAGTCTAAATCCCCACTTTTGTACCTGATAGGTACACCTTGTAGTCTGCTACTTCCTCCTGTCCATCTCATTTTATCTCAACTACATTAATCTCTAGAATATCCTATACCATCCTACTTGCTGACTCAGCAACACTGTCCACTTATAAGTCTTTGCTCGTTGATCGGATGAACGCTTTATTTCTTTCTTCGCTTCTTTTTTAAGTAATGTGCAATGACTATAGCTAACAGAAAATGATCATGTTCTTCATGGCCGCGCATCGTTGGGGCGAATGGACGTCAAGTGACCCACTTGCTTGCGACATTGGATAATTCACAATACCTTAGCCTTCTTGAGTCTCAGTTCGTGGTTCCATAAACAGCCATATAATGATTATGATGATGATGATAATTATTGTTTTAAGGGGCCTAACAGCTAGGTTATCGGCCCCTAATAAAATGATATGAAATGAAGATAAAAAAACAGCTCACTGCCATGGATGAAACGAAAATGGCTTAGTTAAAACAAACAGTGAGCGCCAACAATTATGCCTTATTTGAATAAAAATAGAAGAAGGGGGCTGGTAAAAAACAATAAAACAAATAAGGCATAGTGAACAATAAAATAGATGAACGCAATAAAAAACATAAAACAGACTAAACCAGAATTAAAAGTCTTAACATACATTAAAACTTTAAAAAGTAACTACTCTCCCTCATTAGCCGGATGACAGGACAACTGACGGCCCGTCATCACGGAGAATAAGGGAGAGGGTGTTAGGCAGTTTGAGAGTCCTTCCCAGACCGACCAGGTCCACACACTCCAAGAGAATGTGTGCCACGGTAAGGTGGGCGCCACAAGTACACACAAGGGGGTCTTCTATCTTCTCTCGTCCCGGATAGATCGGAAGGAAGATCTCCACACCTTCGTTGTCTCCTTGATGCCTCTCAGTTTGTTGGGCAGAGGCGTTGCGCGACACGCCTCCTCCTAATGCGACAGGATAGAATGTCGCAACTGAGAGCGTACATCACCAGCAGACACCATGTACGGTAGCGAGAGGTGAGCGCTCTCTCGCCGCCTGGTCAGCAAGCTCGTTTCCTGCCTTACCCATGTGGCTGGCAAGCCACACAAAGGTCACCCCCGTTCCAGCATTAAACGCGCTGACCAGCAGGTCGTGCACACGCTGCACCAGCGGGTGCTGCGGGAAACACACATCGATCGCTTGCAGCGCACCAAGAAAGTCAGAACACAAAAGAAAGTGCTGGTGATCGTCGGATAACATGTACCGCAGAGCCTCTAAGGTGGCATAGACCTCCGCTGTGTACACGCTACAGCCCTCGGTAAGTGGAAAGAGAAACCGACAATCCTCAAACATGCACAGCCTACTTTCTCGTACCCTCGAACCGTCCGTGAATAGAAGCTCTAATCCTGGATACTGGCCCACCATGGACTGGAACAGCCTCCGATGGACGGAGGAGTCCGTGTCAGACTTGGGGCCGGTGTGCAGATCCAGGATGATATCAGGGCGAGGGACCATCCACGGAGGGGCCTTGCTAGGTACTCGGACGATACAGGAGACAGAAGGAAATCGGGACTACCGGTATGAGTCATCCAAGCGAATCCCCGTCGGCCGAGTGGCTCGGGAGGGCGCTCATACAGCCGGCGATTCAGATTGGTAAACTAACAGATAGCTAGGATGAAGTGGCATCTGTCGAATAGTTGCAGCATAGGTCAGCAGTACTTGTTGGCGCCTCAGGTGTAAAGGAGGTACACCAGCCTCGGCGAGCAAGCTGACTATTGGGCTCGTCCGAAAGGCTCCCGTCGTCAGCCTCACACCACCGTGGTGGACGCTGTCTAGTTTAACAAGGACTGACTTACGTGCCGTACCATATGCTACACTGCCATAATCTAACCTAGATAAAATAAGGGCCTTATAAAAACGTAGGAGCACCGTGCGGTCCGCCTCCCACGATGTGCAGCTAAGAAACCGCAACATGTTGAGCTTCCTAGCACAGGCAGTTTTCAAACACCGCACGTGTGGCTCCCACGTTAACTTCTGATCGAAGAGAAGCCCAAGGAACCGGTACGCAGCAATAACAGGCAAAGCTACGTTTCCTAGATAAAGCTCAGGATCGGGATGGAGAGTTTGCTTTCGGCAGAAATGGACAACTGAGGACTTAGCGGTAGAGAACCGAAAGCCATGTTCTAGTGTCCACCGTTCCACTCTCCGAATAGCTTATTGGAGCTGTCGTTCAGTGACTGCCATATTGTGTGCACTGTAATGTAGAGCGAAATCGTTTACATATAGTGACGGTACCACCGCTGGGCCAGCAGCAGCTACTATTCCGTTTATGGCAATCGCAAATAATGTTACGCCAAACACCGATCCCTGTGGGACTCCTTTTTCCTGTACATGATATTGCGAATAGACCCCACCCCTATTCGGACACGGAATAGGCGAAGGGACAGAGAATTCGCAATAAAGACCGGCAAGTCACCTCGTAATTTCCATTGACGGAGGGTAGAGAGGATGCCGTAACGCCAAGTTGTGTCATAATTCCTCGAGGTCAAAGAAAACAGCGACTAGGTGCTGTCTCCGGAGAAAAGCGTCCTGGATGGCGGTCTCCAGGCGTACCAAATGGTCGTTGGTACTCCGAAACGCCCTGAAACCACACTGGTATTCAGACAGGAGTCCTCGTTTCTCCAGGACCCACACCAGTCGCAGATTGACCATCCCCTCAAAGAGATTGCACAGACCATTTGTGAGACAAATAGGTCTATAACTCCCTGTCAAATTGGGATCCTTATCGGGCTTCAGGATAGGTATAATTAATATACCTTCCAGCCATTGCGCTGGAAACACACTTTCCAATCAGATACGATTAAACACTCTGAGCAAATAACGAATGCTCTCATCGTTAAGGTGTTTAATCATCTGGTTGTGAATATTATCCGGGCCGGGAGACGTGTCCTTACAGAGCACCAGCGCTCCGTGGAGTTCCCATTCCGTAAAGGGCACGTTGTACTCCTCCGAAGCGCGGGAAACTACACAGAGCTGGGAGCGTTCTGCCTCGCGCTTCAAAGCAACAAAATCTGGAGCATAGTTATCAAAATCGGATATACTGGCAAAATACGATGCGAGAAGGTTTGCAACGCGATAAGGATCTGTAGCCAATTCATTATCAATGGAAATTCTAGGTACAGTAGAAGATGTCTGAATTCCCGAAATGCGTCGTAGTTTAGTCCACACTTGAGAGGAAGGGGTATGTGTCCCGGGATTGTTTCTTACTCTGGCGGATAAGAAACCGTGCCTTAGCACGAAATTTCTTAAACGCCACCAAATTGGCCATGTTTGGGGGTCTATGATAATGCTTATGAGCTCGACGACGGTCTCTTATTGCCGCTGCAATATCCTTAGTCCACCAGGGGACGAGTTTGAGACGAGGAGTCCCAGAAAAGGATGGAAATCACTCCTCCGCGGCAGCAAGAAGCACATCGGTGATGTGCTGTACCTCGCCATCGATGCTCCGGCAACCAAGATCAACGAACACAGCTCGTTCTTGAAACGAGGGCCAATTTGCCCGCTTAAGTACCCAACGACTGGGGAACTCCACGGGCTTCGGGTTCAGAAGAGTAAGAACGATAGGGAAATGTTCACTGTCACAGAGATCGTCGTGTACATACCAACCAAATATGGGGACCAGCGCACGGCTGCACACATTCAAGTCAATGTGCGAGTACGTGCCGTGCGCTAAGCTAAAATGCGTAGCTTCCCCCGTATTTAATAGAGATAAATCCAACCCTTCAACTAAGCCCTCCACGTCCCTTCCTCTGGGGCAGGAAGATGGTGATCCCCATTGGGGGTGATGGGCCTTGAAGTTGATCAACAAGATCAAAGAAGTCATTAATATCAAAGGGATGGTTGGGTGGAAGGTACACGTTGAATACAGTGGTCATAACAGGCAATGACACGCGAACTGCAATAGCTTCCAGATCAGAGGTGAGTGGAAACTCTTCATTATAGCAGTCAGGGCGAACGCAGGTGCACACGCCACCGGAAGCCCGGTCGGCGTCTTGTCGTTCTTTAATGTATAGTCTGAACCCTCTCAGAACAGTCTCGTTATCAGGCCGGAAGTTTGTTTCCCATAGGCAGACTATACTCGCTGCGTATTGTGCAATGAGCTGACGGAGCTCAGTCAAATGCCTGTCATAACTGTTACAATGCCACAGTAAAAGTGCCTTAGTGTGAACTTTTTAACTAGGGAATAAGTTTGAGCAGCAAGCTACAACTTAACCTCTGGCGGATCATCACCCACTACGTCGACAATAATCTCCATGTCCTCATTTGAGGCCGTGGAGTGGGTCGACCCAGTGGAAGATTTCCGGGACGCAGTTCGGCGGCGGGGGAACCTCCGTGGGGAGCGCGCAGACCTGGGGACCGGAACGTCCCCAGACGCAGGAGCATCCGCAGCTGGTGGGACGGATGGCTCCCCCGTTTCAGGAGGAGTAAGGGATCGCGCAGTGCGGGCTCCCTTCTTCCCCGCCTCTCTAACAGTCTTAGACGGGCCAGGAGTAGAACTCCTGACCCTGGTCGACGATGCCGCCTCCGCCGGCTTCGGCGCGGCCTTTGCCGACCGTTTGGGCGGGGAAGAAGCCTTTAACTTCTACCCCTGCTGTGCGGGTGGAGCAGCGTCACTCGCACAGACTTCTTTGTGGCCGAAGGTGGGATAGAAATCACCTTCGGGCTCTTGTTCAGATTCTGGGATGTAGGTTTCAAGATGGGCGGTGGTACATTTGAAGGTTTCACAGCTGATACAAAAGATGAGGTAGCCGGAACCAAATTTGGTATTAGAACGATATAATCAATCGTAGGAGCAGGAGCAATCGTGGTATGGTACTTCTTGCGGGCGTCCTGGTAGGCGAGACCATCCAGTGTGTTTATATCCTGGATTTCCTTCTCAGTCTGAAAAACAGAGCAGTCCCTGTCCCGAGGAGAATGAAATCCAGGGCAATTAGTGCACTGATATGGTTTTGTGCACTCTTCCGCTTCGTGTGGTACCCTACCGCATGTTCCGCAGATTGCAGAGTTCAGCATGGGGATAAGATGTGCCCGAACTTCTGGCAGTTTTAACACCTCATTGGTGGAGGGATGTAACGCCGTACGTCACAACGGTAACTTGTTACCTTGACTTTCTCAGTGAGCACCGAAAGCTCAAAGGAAATGATGAAAGCACCAGTGTCCACGATTTGACCATTGACCTTGCGCGTATATCGCCGGATATCAGTCACGTGACGGTGCTGCAAAACCTCCTTGAGCTCCTCGTCAGTGTTCAGAATCAGGTCCCGGTGGAAAATAACTCCTCGTACCAGATACAGAGACTTGTGCTTTTCCACTTTGACGGGGATCTCGCCAAAGTGGTCACATTGCAAAAGTTGTTCAACTTGCTCACCAGCCCTAGTCTTCAGCAACAAGCTACCGTTCCTCATCTTTTGCACTTTCTCAAGCTCACCGTAGACCCCTTCTATGTGGCGAGAAAACAAAACAAAATAGATTTAACCGTCTGTTCTGGTTGCATTCAGAACCTTGGGGGGGTTACCACCCAGATCTTCGCGAACAGACCGTTCCCAGGCGGTTGATCCCCATAGAGAATCAAAAGTTAAAGACTTGGGTGTTGGACCACCCTGTTTGGGGATTTTTCTTTTAGAACCCATGGCCAGATGATCCTCCCCGAATGCCACCGACATCCGATCACGGGCCGTCACAGTAGGCGCTACCCAGCCAGGGCAAGGCCCGCCTAGCTTGGAAGACATTGCCCGCGGGTCCGATGTATCCCTCGGCATATACTGGATTTTACAGATCTTGACATTCGGTTGTGCGGGGAACTGCATAGTCAGACGGATACAACTGTACGGATACATGGCGCACCCACCTGTCGGCTTGGCCAAGACCGGACAGGCTTCCGAGCGTAGTCGCACGCGTAAGTGCCCATCCCCTAACAGCACGCACATATAGCAATTTTGGTAGCCAGACCCTCAAAGCATTTACGGAAAGAAGTGCGATAAAACCTAATGAGAGTTATATCACACGGATGTATGTCTTTTAGAACTGACTGTCAAACCCTCGAATGGGGACCTATCCGAGGAACCCTTTAAGTCGCATTTTACGACTGGCAGGGATTACCGTGGGTGTATTCGCTCCCCCACCCACGGGGTGTCCAATTCACAAACCAACGCGGAGTCCTTAAAGTATAGACAAGTTCGCCCCTTTTAGTCGCCTCTTACGACAGGCAGGGAATATCGTGGATGTATTCTGAACCCCCCACCCACAGGGGGGAACAGCCATATGAAATGTGCCTGGTAATTTATGGGACATTCCACGTGTACGTAGGTGGACCCTCAGTTGTCAAGGGGTACATATTGAAGCTTAACGCTTCAGTACGTCCAAGGATTGAATTGTCGCACTACCAAGAATGTCAAGGGTTGAAACGCGACACACTCCGCAATCATGGAGCTCTACTCCAAATGCTGCGATTTATCCTAACTTAAGGCCACAACCACCTCTGGTACGTCCCCAATTGCAAGTACGCACGTTATTAGCATTAGACAGACGCCACACACTCTGAAAATACACAGTAGACAACAACAACAACCACCAGAACAATTCTGGAAATGTTAACCAGTACCTAAATAATATTACGAAACTCGTCCATAGGCCTTAAAACTTCGCACAGAAAATATATGTCTTCTTCCACTTCTTTCTTCGATTTCAGCTGCTATGGGCGGCATGAAATTAATTTCTTGTGATTTTATCTGATTTCGTGATTTTAGTATATTTCTCCTAGGCTATTTCTTCATGCTTTTACTGTCTTCCTTCCTTCTTTAATCTGCCTAAAGAGTTGAGCATTAAAATGATTTTCCTAAAAAAACGAATTTTCTAATATCTTTCTAAATGTAAACCTGTCTAGAATGTCTCGTTTTGTAATGTTCATTTCTGTAAAATCCTTTTTCACGTCGATGAAGCAACTAATTTGCATTTTGGGATTTTTTTGTCAGCATGGTCGAATATTTATTTTGTCAATAATTCCGGGTTCATTCGGACCAAGTGGTCATCAAAAGAATTTCTTTTCTTTCTGAGAATATTTTATAATTAAATATATGTATTATTATTATTATTATTATTATTCACTGGTTAAATAACAAATCGGAAATTAAGCACGTTACCGAGTTTAACCAGAAGGCCTTGTTTTGGCTTACAAATATTACTTACTGTACGTCAAACTATATTAGATAATTATTTGAAGTTTTAGCCATATAACATTTTAAATACTAGGGGGGTAAGGGGGGTTCAAACGCACACGGCGTTGCTCGGGCGGCGTCCATGTCAAATAATTAATATTTCGCGAACCCATGGTCGGATTTTAACAAATGAGGTATCGTTGGACTCAGGCTGACGCCCCCTTTCCAGTGGACAACCCATTTCAACCCTAAAATAAAACCTACCCCTACTAGGGGGTAAAATTGTATTATTATTTTTTAGTAAAAGTCACTTTACAAATGCGACAGACATGAAGGACGATACCAGTATGAACTTAAACGTCGTTGCTCATAAAGCGCATGCGTTTTGCTGGATGCCGCTATGAATCAACATTTTGATTTTGTTTTTTTACGCAAGCGCACTTGGGTATTTTGTAAGAGGGCGGGCATTTTAAATAATTATTTATGGATGAGTTTTTTTGGAAATTTAATTTAACCAAAAGATTGAAAACTAATAGGTCATGTGCTTTTTAATATGTTACGAACTAAGAAGGCTATGGACTTGTATGAGGGGTCGTTGGATTTGGGATGACGCCCCTTTTTTTAATGTAGTTTTGATTTTTTTCAAAAGGGCCTAAGTGCAATTTTGTTAATATTTTGAGAACTAAGAAGGCTATAGACTTGTATGAGGGGTCGTTGGATTTAAATTTTTGAATGTAGTTTTAATTTTTGTCAAAAGGGCCTAAGTGCACTTTTGTTAATATTTTGCGAACCAATAAGGCTACGGACTTGTTCGAGGGGTCCTAGCACTTGGGATGACGCCCTGTTTTCGAATTGATTTTTTGATTTTTGTCAAAAGGGCCTAACGCTATACTATATGTTGAAAAAAATATTTACCTGTTTAAATTTTAATTAAGAGTGGTCGTTGAGAGAGACGGTACTGCTGTTATGTGTCTCAACGAGCCAGTTGTCGAGCACAGTGACCATGCCTGGAAGAAATGAATTGCTATTTTGGTGGGATGGCGGGGCAGTTTCTGACGGATAGAGGCGAATATTTGAAAATGTGTTACGTGTGCTAGGATTTTTTTTACCCTGAAGGGGATCGTTAACATGCTAGTAAACTGTAATATGCGAGACTGCTGTCTGGCACAGTAAATGGTTTTAGAATATGGAAACCTATAACATTTGCTCGACCAAGTCATGTGCATGTACGCAAAGAGCCAAAACGGTAAGGTCATTGGCCTGAAATGTTATAAACTAAATATTGAACTGGGTAAAGACATGTGTTTTAGGGTGAAAGTATGTGGTTAACATGATCATGTATTGAGGATGGCCGCTTGGTAGTAATTATTATTATTACAGTAAAATGTTTAATAATAATAATAATAATAATAATAATAATAATGAAGACACACATGTTTTCAATGCTAACACACACACAGTCCAGCTCACTGGAGACTGAATATTGTACCTAGCCAGAGGACTTTTGAGAGAGACTGCTGATAAGACAAAAAATGTCTACGACAGCAGGAAGTGTGATGTCAGCTTACTTGCCTCGTGGTGGCTAGCAGGTGCGACGTTAAAGCAGCCGCCATGTTGGTTCTGAGACCGTAGGACTACCAATGTATAAGAGGCAGCCATTTTGGTTCCTCATTAAAAAACATGAAACAAGTATAAGGTACGCGAATCTTATCGCGTTTGAGGAATGTGGAGAGGAATGGGAACACGTGTGAGAAAATTTAACTCTCTCTGTTGCTAGGCTAACGGATAACGATTGCGTTAGTGATGCACTTGCCATTTTAGCAAACGGACGTATACAGTAGAGCTCTGAACTGAACTTTGGAAGAAAAAAATCTTTTATTTTTTGGTAAGTACCTATGAATGATTATTTTAATAATGAAATGCTAATGAACCTTAAATTTGTAGTTACTGATAAGGTAATTAATGATTTTTATTTATTTATTTATTTATTTATTTGTTTGCAGATAACCGGTATACCTTACATGTCTGAAATACAAGAAACCATTGCGCTTTTGGGCCCACTAGAAGGAAACAGTATCAAGCCAGTGCAAGTGAAGGTGAGATTATTTTTTTTAAACTAACATATTTTTTTTGTTTGATATTATTTTATTTTATTTTATGAAATGTATGTATTAACCTGAATTTAGGTATTTATAGTGGTTTATTTTATTTATTTTTAGAAACTTGGAAAGAAAAGCCTTACCGCCGTAGCAGTTGCTGAAAACCCAAGACGCAGTAGAGTGCAACCATTGTTTCCAGGCAGTGAACTATTGAAAACTCAGGTAAGTCTAACTTAAAAATGCTATTCCATTTTACCACTAATGAAAAACCATAGACAAAAAAATATTCATTACCTGTACATGTCTGGTACAATGATTGCTTACTTGATTAATGACTATGTATTTGGCAAGCGGTACGAGACCATATTGGTTGTTTACCGAGAATGTACAAGGCCATATTGGATTAAAAAATAATAATTTAATTTATGAGTGGTTCCCTATGGACTCAACAAATATCCACAGGTTTGAACAAGATAATCTGAACAAACTGACATGACATTCATTTTTTTTGTTTATATATTGGTTAAAGGGGAATGTAAATGACTAAGCTTTATAAAAAGAAAATAAGTGCATGGGTTACTGTTAGTGCCAACATACAGTTTATTTTAATGGTTTTATTATACCACATGGCGTTAGTACCAAATACAACAAGTGAGCAAGTAGGTTTACCACTTGGTTTAAATTTAAAATCAGAACATGATCGTTGGTTTACATTTGAATCCTGGCCTGTACGCTTTTTGTCGACACAAACTTGCAAAAGCCGGTTTTTTTTACTTGAACTGAGAAGATGTGGTGCGCTGTGTGTTTTGTCGTATTGAACTTTCACATTGGGAAGAAGGGGATGATCCCTTTAGAGACCATTTGCGACGGTCTCCTTGATGTCCTTACATGCTCGGAAAACAAGTGGGTAACATACCCGTGTATCCATTTTACCGAACCACAAGACCATTGGCCGCTTCTAACGTTGCTGAATCACAAATAAATAAATAAATAATAATAATGATGTATTACCAGCCAACAACGGTAGTGTCGATATATGTGGTCCATATGCCATAGACAGTGTTGAATTGGCATGTGCTTTTGAAAAATTGGGAGTTTGCAAGACTAAAGCACTATCACGCCAGGAGTACAGCTCTGTTGAAAAACGTTTAGAATCTTATAAAAATGTTTGGCCATTAATATTAAAACACCTTACCAAACAGCTAAGTGAAGCTGGATTTTTTTATACTGGTGAAGGGGATAAAACAATATGTTTTTATTGTGGATTTGCTTTAAAGGATTGGCAAATGACTGATGACCCTTTTGTGCAACACGCTCGTTGGTTACCTAACTGTAAATACATGGTGTTGCTTAAAGGTCAGGAATTTGTGAACACTATTCGTAAAGAAAACGTGATTGCAGCACAAGACATAAAAGTGCCTTTAGAGTTAGAACACGCGGAGCAAAACATGAGGCTGAAAAAAAAAAAGACTTGTCTCACGAACAGATACAAAAGTGTGACCAACAATTATATAAAATTTGTTATCAAGATGAACTAGCTGTTGTATTTTTGCCTTGTGGACACTTGATAGCCTGTGTCAAGTGTGCATTAGAACTCAACACTTGTGCTATATGTAGAAAAGCAGTATCTGCTACAGTTAGGGCATTTCTTGCATAAATAGTATAATATATTAACAATGCATAGTGCAAAATCCCTAATTGCACAATATTATTAAAGCTGTTTTAGAGTGTAATAGATATGCTTTTCTTTTGTTTATAGACTACTACAATGAATGTTTTGAATGCTGTGGGTCAAATATGTGGCTTAGAGACAAAGAAGCTCAGCGAATTGCCAACGCATATTCCATTCGCATTATCAAGATTCGGAAATTGAAAACAGCATATGGTGATCTTGTACTTTGTGTATGTGAAAACTTTAGAGACATTTCTGCCTACACGGTTTAATGATATAACAGAGAGTGTTTTTGATGAAGTCAATAATGCTGTGAAACCTGTACACTTAATTTATGAAGGTTTTAAAAACAATAGGTGCATGATCGTTTTAATTAAATGAAAAAATAAAGTGAAATAATAATGGAAAATATATGTGATGACAATGGACTGAAAGAAAAAAAATATGTGTATAGAATTATAATGTTTTAGTTTTTAGTATTGTCTTAAAAAAATATTATCATGAAACCAAAAAAATGTATATAAAGTTTGTAAATAAATGCAAAATGATGTTACAATATTGTTTTATTTTATACAAAATTTAGAATATTTAACATTGCAGAGTATACAACTTTTTCTCCCTTTACAATAGTCTGTTATAGTTTTTAAACAAGGCTTGTGCTTAGATCCTTTTATAGCAATATCCATTCACGGTTGTTTTCAAAACTGGGGAAGCCGCAATGGTTTTATATGCATAAAAAACCTTATTGTTATTACTATTTAGTCATTTTGATCCTCTTGCAATACTACTTTTTTGCATATCAAGAGCAGATGACCTAGTTGTTCCAATCCTTTAAACGACAACGACGACGACGACGACGACGACAACACTACCTCCTGCATAGTTTGTGATGTTGATGGCTCTCGCGACGTGGAAGATGGATTAAGCATAACTTTTAGAACAGGGGTTAAACGTTGCTCATTAAACAATCCACTATTTTGAGTAGCAATATGGTTTTCTTGATTTCTTGTCGACGGCAACTGTGTTTCATGCAGTACACTACATTGATGATCACTGACACTTAAAACCTCACTGTTTTTACTTTTTAGGTCACCACGACAATGTTTGGAACGTTGTTTTGAACAACGCCAAATAACAGTTCCATTTTTATTGGTTCGTTTCACAATATATGAATATTCTTTATAGTATGCATAAAGCTTACCATACCTAGTCACTGATACTTCCATGTCAACTGTCAAGCATAGACTAAGCTCTAGTAAAGTCAACTTGGTAATAAGAATAATAGTTTAATGTGAGAGCAAATATGGATCCAAAGAGTTCGGGTAAAAGTGGAAGCAAATAAGCAAATATAAGAACCAAGAGTGGGGTTAAAAGTGGTCGCAAAGTGGTAGACCCATTACACAATATTTTCAGCACGACGAAGCTCTTGTTCAATTTCTTTGATCTCCCAATCGTGACCGGTATGCCCAGCTTGTTGTAAAGCATGCAAAAACTGTAGCCGCTGGACGAGCTTATTGGGATTGTGCCAGTATACAAATTTAACAAATGAATTTTTAGGTGTAAACAAAGCATTACCATTATCATCATTATCATGATCATGATCATCATTATCATCATGACCATCATCACTATTACTATATAGTCCTTTTTGATCCTCTTGCAATACCACTTTATTTATAGTCTGCGTTGATTTTGATAGTGTTGGTGTCTTGGACGTTGAAAACTGTCTTAACACGACTTTTTGAGGACATGCTAAGTCCCTTTGAACAAACACTGCACTATCTTTAGCCACAATATCGTTTTCTTGAATTTGCTTTTTAGCATTTTGATAATTGTTTGTAAACATCAACCGTGGTTCGTTTGGAGCACTACATTGATGAACACTCACACTTAAAACCCTTCCATTTTTACTTTTCAGATTGCCTCGACATTTTGTTGACCTCTCTTTTGAGCATCGCCAGAATATTATTCCATTCGCATCCTGACGATTATAGTTATAAGAGTAGCCATGATAGAGTGCACGTTGCCTACCTTTGTTGGTTGTAGTAAGTCCCATAGTAGTAACTGACCTGTCAGTACGATGTTCACACTACAAAGGTTACAACTGTTTTGCTGATGGAGTGACCTACCATAAGCTTATATATTGGCTGTTTTGTGTTGGCTTATTGTGTTGGCTTATTTGACAAGTTATTTTTGTCAATGTATTTAGTGTTTTCTTCTTGGTGTTGGAAAATATTTCAAAGAGAGGGAATATTTAAAGACTTAACCCAACCCAACCTAACCTAACCTAACTTCACTTAACCTAACCTAACTTCACCTAACCTAAACTAAACTTTCAACTCTCAGATGATAATTAAATTCTTTCAAACTCGATTCGGAACCCAAGACCTCAAGGGTAAAAACCAATTATTTTTGTAGCTTATTTTGGTAGCTTATTTTCATGGCTAACCTAACGTTACCTAACCTAACCTCAGCTCACTTTGGATATCACTAGTAAGTGTTCATATCCTCCGCTAGGTGGCATGCTAGTTGTTTAGGTAGTGCTCATATTTACCGCTAGGTAGCGGAAACATACTTTGCGTGTTGCATGTGACTCTTGTGAAGTTTGACCGCGTGCAAGACGTGCTTGTATAAGTTCTGTATATAAACGTCAGAACTAACATGTATAGCCAGGTTTAGGGTATATATGAGACCCTTAGCAAGAAAGGCTGTCTAACCCACCAGTCTACAGCCTTGTCATACGCAGTAAGCACCTGTTGGCAGTAAATCCTATACCACGTTGTTCATTACATGGCACTTAAACAGGATCTCGATCATGGACTAAAATTGGTTTAAAAAATCAACGTATGCCTTGTAGCCAAGGCCTTTGTTTAAACTTAAACACAAAAGCCAACACATGAAATCATCGTGTGTTAAAGTTTAAACACAGACCTTGGCTAAAGGCATACGTTGATTATTTTAACCAATTTTAGTCCATGATCTAGAGCCTGTTTTTATGTGCCATGTAATGAACAATGTGGTATAGGATTTACTGCCAACAGGTGCTTACTGCGTATGACAAGGCTGTAGACTGGTGGGTTAGACAGCCTTTCTTCCTAAGGGTCTCCTATATACCCTAAACCTGGCTATACATGTTAGTTCGGAACATTTAGTGATTTATTGTATATTGAGTTTATATACAGAACTTATACAAGCACGTCCTGCACGCGGTCAAACATCACAAGAGTAACATGCAACACGCAAAGTATGTTTCGGCTACCTAGCGGTAAATATGAGCACTACCTAAACAACTAGCATGCCACCTAGCAGAGGATATGAACACTTACTAGTGATATCCAAAGTGAGCTGAGGTTAGGTTAGGTAACGTTAGGTTAGCCATGAAAATAAGCTACCAAAATAAGCTACAAAGATAATTGGTTTTTACCCTTGAGGTCTTGGGTTCCAACTCGACTATGCCCAGAATTTAATCATCATCTGAGAATTGAAAGGTTAGGATAGGTTAGGTGAAGTTAGGTTAGGTGAAGTTAGGTTAGGTTAGGTAAAGTTAGATTAGGTTAGGCTAGGTGAAGTTAGATTAGGTTAGGCTAGGTGAAGTTAGATTAGGTTGGGTTGGGTTAAGTCTTTAAATATTCCCTCTCTTTGAAATACTTTCCAACACCAAGAAAAAAAAACACAAAATACATTGACAAAAATAACTTGTCAGATAAGCCAATACAAAAGCCAACACAAAATGCCAACACAAAATGCCAACACAAAAGCGAACACACAAAAGCGAACACAAAAAAGCAACACAAAAAAAGCCAATATATAAGCTTATGGTAGCTCACTCCATCGGCAAAACAGCTGTAACCTTTGTAGTGTGAACATCGTACTGACAGGTCAGTTACTACTATGGAACTTACTACAACCAACAAAGGTAGGCAACGTGCACTCTATCAAGGCTACTCTTATAACTATAATCGTCAGAATGCGAATGGAATAATATTCTGGCGATGCTCAAAAGAGAGGTCAACAAAATGTCGAGGCAATCTGAAAAGTAAAAATGGAAAGGTTTTAAGTGTGAGTGTTCATCAATGTAGTGCTCCAAACGAACCACGGTTGATGTTTACAAACAATTATCAAAATGCTAAAAAGCAAATTCAAGAAAACGATATTGCGGCTAAAGATAGTGCAGTGTTTGTTCAAAAGGACTTAGCATGTCCTCAAAAAGTCATGTTAAGACAGTTGTCAACGTCCAAGAAACCTTCAACACTATCAAAATCAACGCAGACTATAAATAAAGTGGTATTGCAAGAGGATCAAAAAGGACTATATAGTAATAGTGATGATGGTAACGATGATAATGACGATCATGATAATGATGATAATGGTAATGCTTTGTTTACACCTAAAAATTCATTTGTTAAATTTGTATACTGGCACAATCCCAATAAGCTCGTCCAGCGGCTACAGTTGTTGCATGCTTTACAACAAGCTGGGCATACCGGTCACGATTGGGAAATCAAATAAATTGAACAAGAGCTTCGTCGTGCTGAAATTATTGTGTAATGGGTCTACCAATTTGCGACCACTTTTACCCCCACTCTTTGTTCTTATATTTGCTTATTTGCTTCCACTTTTACCCGAACTCTTTGGATCCATATTTGCTCTCACATTAAACTATTATTCTTATTACCAAGTTGACTTTACTAGAGCTTAGTCTATGCTTGATAGTTGACATGGAAGTAACAGTGACTAGGTATGGTAAGCCTTATGCATACTATAAAGGATATTCATATATTGTGAAACGAACCAATAAAAATGGAACTGTTATTTGGCGTTGTTCAAAACAACGTTCCAAACATTGTCGTGGTGACATAAAAAGTAAAAATAGTGAGGTTTTAAGTGTCAGTGATCATCAATGTAGTGTACTGCATGAAACACAGTTGCCGTCGACAAGAAATCAAGAAAACCATATTGCTACTCAAAATAGTGGATTGTTTAATGAGCAACGTTTAACCCCTGTTCTAAAAGTCATGTTTAATCCATCTTCCACGTCGCAAGAGCCATCAACATCACAAAACTATGCAAGAGGTAGTGTTGTTGTTGTCGTTTTAAGGAGTGGAACAACTAGTTCATTTGCTCTTGATATGCAAAAAAGGAGTATTGCAAGAGGATCAAAATGACTAAATAGTAATAACAATACGGTTTTTTATGCCTAGAAAACCATTGCGGCTTCTCCAGTTTTGAAAACAACCGTGAATGGACATTGCTATAAAAAGATCTACAACAAGCCTTTTGTTTAAAAACTATAACAGACTGTTGTAAAGAGAGAAAGAGTTGTATTCAGTGCGCATCTACTGTCATAATCATGTATACTCTCCAATGTTAAATATTCTAACTTTTGTATAAAATAAAACAACATTGTAACATCATTTTGCATTTATTTACAAACTTTATATACATTTTTTTGGTTTCATGATAATATTTTTTAAGACAATCCTAAAAACTAAAACATTATAATTCTATACACATATTTTTTTCTTTCAGTCCATTGTCATCACATATATTTTCCATTATTATTTCACTTTTTTTTTTCATTTAATTAAAACGGATCATGCACCTATTGTTTTTAAAACCTTCATAAATTAAGTGTACAGGTTTCACAGCATTATTGACTTCATCAAAAACACTCTCCGACATATCATTAAACCGTGTAGGCAGAAATGTCTCGGTTTTCACATACACAAAGTACACGATCACCATATGCTGTTTTCAATTTCCGAATCTTGATAATGCGGAATGGAATATGCGTTGGCAATTCGCTGAGCTTCTTTGTCTCTAAGCCACATGCTTGACCCACAGCATTCAAAACATTCATTGTAGTAGTCTATAAACAAAAGAAAAGCATATCTATTACACTCTAAAACAGCTTTAATAATACTGTGCAATTAGGGATTTTGCACTATGCATGACGAATAAATTATACTATTTATGCAAGAAATGCCCTAACTGTAGCAGATACTGCTTTTCTACATATAGCACAAGTGTTGAGTTCTAATGCACACTTGACACAGGCTATCAAGTGTCCACAAGGCAAAAATACAACACCTAGTTCATCTTGATAACAAATTTTACATAATTGTTAGTCACACTTTTGTATCTGTTCGTGAGACAAGTCTTTTTTTTTTTCAGCCTCATGTTTTGCTCCGCGTGTTCTAACTCTAAAGGCACTTTTATGTCTTGTGCTGCAATCACGTTTTCTTTACGAATAGTGTTCACAAATTCCTGACCTTAAAGCAACACCATGTATTTACAGTTAGGTAACCAACGAGCGTGTTGCACAAAAGGGTCATCAGTCATTTGCCAATCCTTTAAAGCAAATCCACAATAAAAACATATTGTTTTATCCCCTTCACCAGTATTAAAAAAATCCAGCTTCACTTAGCTGTTTGGTAAGGTGTTTTAATATTAATGGCCAAACATTTTTATAAGATTCTAAACGTTTTCCAACAGAGCTGTACTCCTGGCGTGATAGTGCTTTAGTCTTGCAAACTCCCAATTTTTCAAAAGCACATGCCAATTCAACACTGCCTATGCCATATGGACCACATATATCGACATTACCGTTGTTGGCTGGTAATACATCATTATTATTATTTATTTATTTATTTATTTGTGATTCAGCAACGTTAGAAGCGGCCAATGGTCTTGTGGTTCGGTAAAATGGATACACGGGTATGTTACCCACTTGTTTTCCAAGCATGTAAGGACATCAAGGAGACCATCGCAAATGGTCTCTAAAGGGATCATCCCCTTCTTCTAAGTGTGAAAGTTCAATACGACAAAACACACAGCGCACCACATCTTCTCGGTTCAAGTAAAAAAACTGGCTTTTGCAAGTTTATGTGTCGACAAAAAAGCCTACAGGCCAGGATTCAAATGTTAACCAACGATCATGTTCTGATTTTAAATTTAACCCACGTGGTAAAAAAAAACTTGCCCCCTTTGGTTATTTGGTACTAACGCCATGTGTTATAATAAAACTTTTTTTATTGCAAGTTATTAACATGGCACAAGAGCAGAGAGTACTTTAAAGCATAATGTATGCTTGTTCACTGTCTGTTCACTACGTTAATGGCGCATGGCCACACCTAAAAACAAACAAAATAACCCATCACTCAATCAATCAATACTTGTAATTAAACTTTAACGTTAATGGACATTAATATATCAAAACACCATTAAAAATAAACTGTATGTTGGCACTAACAGTACCCCATGCACTCATTTTCTTTTTATAAAGCTTTAGTCATTTACATTACCCTTTAACCAATATATAAACAAAAAATGAATGTCATGTCAGTTTGTTCAGATTATCTTGTTCGAACCTGTGGATATTTGTTGAGTCCATAGGGAACCACCCATAAATTAAATTATTTGTTTTAATACAATATGCCCTTGTACATACTCGGTAAACAACCAATATGGCCTTGTACCGCTTGCCAATACATTGTCATTAATCAAGAAAGCAATCATTGTACCAGACATGTACAGGTAATGAATATTTTTTTGTCTATGGTTTTTCATTAGTGGTAAAATGGAATAGCATTTTTAAGTTAGACTTACCTGAGTTTTCAATAGTTCACTGCCTGGAAACAATGGTTGCACTCTACTGCGTCTTGAGTTTTCAGCAACTGCTACGGCGGTAAGGCTTTTCTTTCCAAGTTTCTAAAAATAAATAAAATAAACCGCTATAAATACCTAAATTCAGGTTAATACATACATTTCATAAAATAAAATAAAATAAAATAATATCAAACAAAAAATGAAACAAGTTAGTTTAAAAAAATAATCTCACCTTCACTTGCACTGGCTTGTTACTGTTTCCTTCTAGTGGGCCCAAAAGCGCACTGGTTTCTTGTATTTCGGACATGTAAGGTATAGCGGTTATCTGCAAACAAATAAATAAATAAATAAAAATCATTAATTACCTTATCAAAAACTACAAATTTAAGGTTCATTAGCATTTCATTATTAAAATAATCATTCATAGGTACTTACCAAAAAATAAAAGATTTTTTTCTTCCAAAGTTCAGTTCAGAGCTCTACTGTATACGTCCGTTTGCTAAAATGGCAAGTGCATCACTAACTCAATCGTTATCAGTTAGCCTAGCAACAGAGAGAGTTACATTTTCTCACACGTTTTCCCACGCCTCTCCACATTCCTCAAACGCGATAAGATTCGCGTACCTTATACTTGTTTCATGTTTTTAATGAGGAACCAAAATGGCTGCCTCTTATACATTGGTAGTCCTACTGTCTCAGAACCAACATGGCGGCTGCTTCAACGTCGCACCTGCTAGCCACCACGAGGCAAGTAAGCTGATATCACACTTCCTGCTGACGTAGACATTTTTTGTCTCATCAGCAGTCTCTCTCACAAGTCCTCTGGCTAGGTACAATATACAGTCTCCAGTGAGCTGGACTGTGTGTGTGTTAGCATTTATTACTATTATTATTATTATTATTATTATTATTATTAAACATTTTACTGTATTAATAATAATTACTACCAAGCGGCCATCCTCAATACATGATCATGTTAACCACATACTTTCACCCTAAAACACATGACATTACCCAGTTCAATAAGTGAAATAAGTCTGTGGCACTTGGTAATTCTTACCGCTACAACTTGGACATATGGTAGACTACGTCTACAACTTTTTCTTCAGTCCATATTCACTTAGAGCTGGATTATTTATTTCCAATAGTTGGACCAGCCAAGATAAGTCAGTAACTTCAAAACCAGTCTTGCATATTACAATTCGAAAGCCGAATGGGAATACAGGTTTAGCCTTGTGCGATCTGAAAAGTGAGAAGCTTTGCCCAGCCAACTCGACAGAATTTGTAATTGTGCTGAAAAGATTGTAAGAGTATTGGAATACCGATTGTATCACAGTGGGTCTTGGTAATTATTTCATCCTGGATCGCTTAGATCAGACCCCTGTCAACTACACTTCAGCTCTTGAAGTTACCAACATTTTTCTGCAAGATATTATAATCGCCACTATGTCCGCGTAAACAGCTTGAGTGTATAACATGGAAGCTGATACGAGAATATAAGTACGCGTCCTAATGGGACAGACAACAGGAAGACTGAGTAGTCTGGTTCAGTCCAGATTTCTACCATCAAGACCTACAAGAATGTAAGTTGCAATTTACATTATTTCTATGCGTAGTTAGTTGGATTTTCTCGTATTTTCTACAGTCTTGCCAACACTTTTCTTCTCTATAGTCATCGATATGTTTATTTGCTTTTGCAAATATTTTCTTTCGAAACCTGAGCTAGGACCTGAGTTGATTTTTACTCTGACTTATACGATTCGATATTTATGGACGAGCAGAACGAGCATTTATTTTATTTCTATATTTTTTCCTTATTGCTGTCATTAGCCATCATAATTTGAGATTTAAGAATTAATCTAAGTTGAGGAATGGATAGTTATCCATCATTTTGAAGTCGAGGGTGATATTCCCCGAACGGTTTGATAACTTTAAACCTAGTTTTGAACATAATAATAATAATAATAATAATAATAATAATAATAATAATAATAGGATTTAATAATTATTATTTTTCTATTTTTCTGGAATAATAATGATAAACATTTGTGGTTTATAATAATCATTTTCTGGTTGTATGATTAATACAGTTGACATTTGAAGTCAAACTCTAAATCGGATATTTGTTAATTCCGAAGGTTAGTGGTTAACACATGCCCACTCATAATAAACAGTTAAACTCAGTGAAATTGTTTCACGTATGCATTTCATATTTAAAGCTTTGATAAAGACACGGAAAGAAGTGAAATGGGAAGCTAAGCATGTATAAAGCAGGGTTTTTGCTAGAGTTTATATAAAATAAAATCATTATGACGCAGCGTCTTACACAACGATTGCTAATATTAACACTGTGTGGAATTTCTGATGGTGAAATTATATTGGATATTGTCGTAAACTCATTGGTGAGGTTTACTGATTTTTGAATCTTCCATTTGTCATAACAAGCAAAGGCTTGATTATTTTTGTATAATTTGGGAAGATGTCATTGTGTGTGTGCCATTCTGAGTGCGCAATTTAAGTCGCAGGAATGAGGTTGTGTAAAATGGAGCACCAATCAAATTGTAGGTTGGATGTTTTTGATGTAGTAGGAGAGTCGTTTTTCGCCACACTGTCGTCTTAATAAAACCACAGGTTATTTTGTGAACCATCATTATTAAATTACTGTTGATCCACGTGTTTGAAAATATTTCTAGTAATTGCTTACCCGGAAAATTATTATTCTACTAGTTCCTTTCATTCAGGAAAGCTTTACCGTTGTCTAAATGCTGATTTATAATTCTGTGATTTTTATCACGTGTCAATCATATGGGCCAATGCTGTTTGAAATTGTTACTTATTAACAACCACTATAAGCTGAAAGGATTTTCAGATCCTATAAAAATAAATATACATTTTCTTTAATAAGTTGATGCTGAACATATTTGACATTTCGTCAAAATCACTTTGATGATAATAATAATTTGTTTCATTATAAAACATGCTAAATGATATTTAAAATTTCCTAATTAATGTTTTCAAGGAATAATTAATTAATTTGTTGACTGAATCCATATGGAATGGAAGTTATATTTGGGATAATTATATTTTTGATTAAGTCAAAATTATTTTTGACAGACTTTGGATTGAGATCTATTGTTTCTGTTTTTTTGAATCCACAAAAATGCTCAAGGTCCATGTAAATCATAGTGTATTTCACTTATTATGAACAACTTTGTATTTGACAAATCCTAATATTACTATTACCTAAGAAGTGTTAGTCGAAATGCTACGATAATAGTATTGAGAAATGAACAGTGAAAGTGATTTTCCAACCAGTGATATATTTTCTTATTGATCTTCAACGTGTGAATGCTAAATAATTTAGGGATCAGTATGGACGATTGACTTTGCGCTGATAAAACCCTACCCCTGTACATAATTATGTTGAACAAAGTCAACAGGACTGATATTCTGACCTCTCGTTTCAACTTTGTTAGTGTCCATGTGTTGGCGATATTGTACATTGTGTAAATAATTTATTCTTTTCCAGTCATATTTTATGCCATTTTGGGCATATTTTCTTCATGTCATTTTAAAGTTTCAATAAAATGAGATAATTTTATGGTATGCAATCAACGTTTTCATGAATCTCCTTCTATCCTTATTGTTGCGTCGAGCCGAAAATCAGTTAAGCTTTTTTTTTTGTTTGGTCTTTGCATTCGACTTTAACCCATCTGGCGCCCCGGGATATTTTGATTCTCGTGCTGACTGATTTTTGGTGAAATGCATATGTGGTCGTCCGGACGTCGGTCCAAACGGGCACAATACACACCTCAATAGCACACGCCATCAGACAAATTCCATGCACATGGGACTGATGACCACGATGTCCAAGTCCCTAAATGAAACAACATATAGGGTGATTCTTTTGCTGGAGCGGGACGGGAAATTCACCGGCAAATCATGACGAAAGAACTTACCTTTTCACAGAAGATGCTGAAAATGTTCTCCTTCAACTGACAGACAGGCGTTGTATCGTGTAAATAAATTAGCGTTTACACGTTGTAATTCCCTTCTGTTGTGAGGGATATCTGCTGCCGTATATTGTTCTCCAGCTCCACTAGAATACGGGTAATTGATCTGTAGACTTTGAATGTTAAATTAACCCACAATTGAACAACAGACGGGCTTAGGTCTGTGCTTCGATTAATTACAGTAAACACGCAGGTGGGAGGTGGGGGGGGGGGGCATGCGGGAGTAGCGACATAATGTAACGATGCCTGTCAGTCAGCTGAAGGAGAACATTTTTAGTATCTTCTGTGAAAAGATAAGTTCTTACCTTTAACTGGTGACGTGAGGTCATGCAGATTCCCAAGAAATAAAAGAACATCTGTGCTTCTTTAATTAAATCTTGTAGCTGTTTATGCTACCTTCTTATCTGTGCGCTGACACTACACACCCTCGTTGATGAATGTTTAGTGACTTAATGGACTTTAATAACCCTGGTTAGCTCGCCTCCACCTCGCGCAACCCCACGGCCCGAGCTCGGTTGACTGGCGGCAGGCGCGCGCACCCGGCAGCCGGCCGCCGGTCCCGCTCCAGCAAGAGAATCTCAGTATAATAAAATTATCTGCCCATCTTCTCTTGCGATATAGTCTAATGCAAGAAAAATATCAAGGAGGCTAGGAAAAGTGATTACAAGAGTCATCATTGTTATAACCAGGGTTAGGATTTTTAGGTGCGCACCTTTTTCCTTAGGATTAATTAAAGCTGTTTGGAAAGATGTCACAGTGAGAAATTTTGTTTCTAGTTGAGAAAGGAGGCATTTTTCACGCACCTTTTTCCCTTTGGGGAGGGGGGGGGGCTTCTTCCCCCCCCCCCCAACAATGCCCATAATCCCTCCCCCTTTTTTTCTTTTAAGTTACTTCCAATTTTTTCTATAAGATTTGTAATCAATATAAAATATTGAATTTTCAATTAACGTCTCCTCAGCTTGCTGTGTACATGCGAATAGTAAGCCTACCTCTTCCAGTAAGCACTGCGCGGGAGTTGAAAGCACACCTCCAACAAAGGAAAATAATTGTGTGCTCGACAAAACCTTTTTCTCTCGTTTTACAGCTATAATGTAGCCCGCATTCATGCAATTGACATTGAGTGATTCTATCCCACTTGTATCAGTAGCCTGCTTTCCGTAAATGTGAGCAGGGGCGGTTCTAGGCGTAGTGCCACCGTGCCATGGCACTGCCCTCTAAGAGAAAACGAATTATTCATAGTACTGAAAGAATAATTTCAAACGCCTCAGTTGAATACTGGTATTTAATTAGTTTCAAATTACTTAGTACTGTCGTTTAAATATTCCGTCCGTAGAGTATGATCATTGATTCCATCATACCGCCTGTGATATCTTGTGGTACGGCCTATTCGGCACGGTTGACGCATGCGCAGTTCAATTTACGATCTTTTTCATAACCTCTCCAGTCACTGGCTATAGGGAAATAAACTGGGCTCCGTGCCGGATAAAGCTTGGCTCATGGCTGTACAGAAAGTAAAGTGCAATGCCATCTATCGGTCATTATGAGGTAGGCTACTGGGCCAGAGCTATACCTGTCTGTCCCAAGGGGAGGAGCAGAAGAGGGTGTAAATCAATGGCCTGGAAGTAATTTAACACTCATTGGTTATTGGCGGGGTTCTTTGACACAAACTGAGACAACTAATCGCTCTCACACAAGAATATTAATTCTAGATTTCTCTAAAAGAGGGCTCTGCATTCAACATTGAAATCTAAACTTGCCTAATCAATAGTGAAAATAATATGTATTTAATAATTCCTTATCTGGTGAAGTGAATAAAATAGAAAAAAAGTACGATCATGACTACATGTCAGTGGCGTAGCCAAGGGGGGGGGGTTAGGGGGGTTACAACCCCCCACCCATTGGAAAATCGGCAGGTTGTGATTTGTTTCTGTGGTGATGTACTGTTGTCGCCTTTCAGCCCGGGTCCCCATTTGAGGCTACACACGTCTTCATGACAACGTATAACCACAGTCTACCTACAGTTCGCGAAGCTTGGCTCATATTTTTTCTACCGCCAGACAATAATGCTCTCATGCAGCCAGCAAGAATGTGCCGACTGCGCCTTGTTGGTGTATGTTATTGTTGCTGGATTTACTGTATGTGAGCATTGTGTAAAGTTTATGTCTTTAATTTAACATGTGCTTTACAAGAGGAGATATGCAGTTCAATAAACATGTGCTTTACAAGAGGAGATATGAAGTTCAATAAACAGATCTAATATTAGAAGCAATATTTCAGTGTTGCTACGTAAACTATATGATCGCTTTTCAGTCGGTCAACACGAGTGTACGGTACCCAATTAGATTAGGTGGGCAGTGACAATTTATCTCCTAATGCCTGAAATAAAAATACATGAATCGTTTATGCACTTAATAAAACACTTCTCACATAAACGGGGGGGGGGGGGGTGTATGAGAAGCGTTCTATTAAATGTATAAATAATTATTGTATTATGAATTACAGAGGGAAATTAATTGTTACTCCTCGCCCAATCTAATTGGGTGTATTCGTGTTCACCGACTGGGAAGTCAGACTGTTCAAATAGCAAGACGACACCCGAGTTTCCAAAGGACCCTAAAAGGTAAGATTTGACCAATGGATTTTAGGTTAGTATTATAAAGCTTTTCAAGGGGAGCATGATGGTTCAGTGGCTTAGCTGCTCGCCAATCACAGGCCGGACTTCCAATCCCGGTGACAGTGGGGTGGAATTTTCACTTGAAAAATTTCGTGGCGTCAGGAAGGGCATCCGGCCTTAAATCCCCGGCCAAAACCAAAATGAGCCTCATTGGCTCCAGCGACCCCAATTAATTGGAATACGCAGTAGAAAGTATTATAAAGCTTTTCAATCAAACAACGGAACTAGGTCTTTTAACTGGTTATAAATCAATAATAATGTTCTTGGTTTTAGATCCCTTTTAACTACTGTGGCTTTTAGAGACACCGGGGTGCCGGAATTTTGCCCTGAAGGGGATCTTTAACGTGCCAGTAGATCTACAGACACGGTTCCCTCGCATTTATGCACCCTTAAATGCCAGGTGATTGCGCCAGGATTAGATCCTGAAACCTTGGGAACAGCAGGCGAGAACGTTACCGCTGAGCCACGGAGCCAGTTGGTTATACATCAGAAGCATGTCTCGGTAGGATATCTATGCATGGCTTTGGTGGCGTAGTTGGTAGAATGCTGAACTGCAATGCCCAAGTTCGCGGGTTCAAACCCAGTCGAAGTCATCGGGCCCGTGTCATAGATTTATGGCACGTAAAAGAACTTACAACTACAATTGGTAGTGTAGCCAAAATTTGTAGGCTATTGGGTTGGACACGCTCTATCAGGTTCAAACGTACGCCGTTGGGTTTCAGTGACAGTGGCGTCTGGTAGCTTAAGTTGGAACTACTTGACATTGAAATTGCGGAACCTACGAGCGTTCATGTGAAATGCCCTGCTATGGCCATTGGCTGCAAATCAAATATAAATATCTATGCATTTTGAAAATTAAAACATACGGTAGTCTAGGTAAACGTAAAAGATGTCATCTCAAACGCGTGCCGACATTTTAATTTTCAGATGTAGAAAATGGCTTTTTAATAGTCAGAGAGCTGATTTAATGAATAAAGATTTTGTACAATAATATAAACTTATTCTAGAATCCTTTGGAAGCAAGCCAATTCATTCGTCAGGATAATGCTCACAAACTTAGATGTGGTACACTGTTTGATAATTCTCTTATGAAATACCTGGTCTCCCACATGGCTGCTGTGAATGTACGGTACACAATTGTTATTGCCGATATTTTGTAAAATTGGCATTGTATTATTTTGTCAAATTCAGGAATGAATGGTTTCAAACCCACAGAAAAAATACGAAGTACCTATAATTGAGCCATTTAAGACCTTAAGATCTTTATATACTTTTCGTTTCACAAATCGCACTGGTATTTTTACTAATTAATTATAATGTTACTCAATTTCACGGAATAACTAGCTTTTGATACAGTTACGAATTTGATATTATATTATATCCATACTATATTCGCCTGGTATCTTAAAGGGGTCACTCAGCGTAAGCTTAAAAGGCGCACGGACGGTAGGTCTCAGACGCAATTCAGATAAGCCGAGGGGAACAGCGAAACTCCGAACACTGTCTACTCTTCTCTGAAGTCTGAACTCGACAGTTAGGGCTCGCTCGTAAACTCGCTCCGAACATAGTAATTTAAATTTCCACTGAATAGGAGATTCTTGGAAGAAATTAAAACGTAAAATCACTTATAGTTGGCGATGTATTAAAGATAAAGATATGCTGTCGGGGACTTCTTTGTAGCTTAAAGCTTTGTAAGCTTAAAATGCGCAAGGACGGCAGATCCCTTTTAACTACTGTGGCTTTTAGAGACACCGGGGTGCCGGAATTTTGCCCTGAAGGGGATCTTTAACGTGCCAGTAGATCTACAGACACGGTTCCCTCGCATTTATGCACCCTTAAATGCCAGCTGACTGCGCCAGGATTAGATCCTGCAACCTTAGCACAGCAAGCGAGAATGTTACCGCTGAGCCACGGAGCCAGTTGGTTATAAATCATTAGCATGTCTTGGTAGGGTATCTATGCATGGCTTTGGTGGCGTAGTCGGTAGCATGCTGAACTGCTATGCCCAAGTTCGCGGGTTCAAACCCAGTCGAAGTCGTCGGGCCCATATCATAGATTTATGGCACGTAAAAGAATTTACAACTACAATTGGTAGTGTGTAGACAAAATTTTTAGGCTATTGGGTTCGACACGCTCTATCGGGTTCAAACGTACGCCGTTGGGTTTCAGTGACAGTGGCGTCTGGTAGCTTAAGTTGGAACTACTTGACGTTGCAATTGGCTAACCTACGGGCGTTCATGTGAAATGCACTGCTACAGCCATTGGCTGCAAATCAAATAGAAATATCTATGCATTTTGAAAATTAAAACATACGGTAGGCTAAGTAAACTAAAAAGAAGTCATCTCAAACGCGCGCCGACATTTTAATTTTCAGATGTAGAAAATGTATTTTTAATAGTCAGAGAGCTGATTTAATGAGTAGGCCTAAATATTTTGTACAATAATATAAACTTATTCTCGAATCCTTTGGAAGCAAGCCAATTTATGTTTTCAGGATAATGCTCACAAACTTAAGATGTCTCCCACATGGCTGGTGTGAAGGTACGGTACACAATTGTTACTGCCGATATTTTGTAAAATTGGCATTGTATTATTTTGTCAAATTCAGGAATGAAAGGTTTCAAACCGACAGAAAAAATACGAAGTACCTACGATTGAGCCATTTAAGACCTTAAGAGCTTTATATACTTTTCGTTTCACAAATCACACTGGTATTTTTTACTAATTAACTATAATGTTACTCAATTTTACGGAATAACTAGCTTTTGACAAGGTTAATAATTTGAAATTATATTATATCCATACTATCAACCCACCCCGGCTTCGCCTGGTATCTTAAAGGGGTCACTCAGCGTAAATTTAAAAGGCGCACGGACGGTAGGTCACAAACGCAATTCAGAAAAGCCGAGGTGAACAGCGAAACTCCAAACATTTATAGTCTACTCTTCTCTGAAGTCTTAACTCGATACGACTCGACAGTTAAGAAGCTAGTAATTTAAATTTCCACTGAATGGAGATTGTTGGAAGAAATTAAAACGTAAAATCACTTATAGTTGGCGATGTGTTAAAGATAAAGATATGCTGTCGGGGACTTCTTTGTAGCACTTTCCATGCTGACCAATTCTTACACTCATAGTATATGGATATTTTTAATGGTTTACCCAGCGTAAGCTTAAAAGGCGCAAGGACGGCAGATTTTCCTTCGACACGATTCACTGAAATCGTTACTGCTCGGCTTCCTTTGGTCATAAATGAATGTTTCCCTACAGAAACCATCCTCGAGAAATTATTTACTGAATGGTGAAAACCGCATCAAAATCCATTCAGTGGATTTAGAGATTACCCGTTACATCCAGGAATCGTGGACTTTGATTTATGTAGAGATGCCAGCGACTATCAATTCTACGTATGACTCATTAAATACGTCAAACAACTGTACCTACGGACACTCATAGAGGACTGAACTATTAAAAACAGAGCATTCTCTTCATGTTTCTATGAATTAAACATGTACAGTATATAAACATCGTGGCTTTTTCTGTAGTCGTTGGTGATTTAACGTGATTTATGTTCACAATGGAAATAATCACTCAGGTGAGTTAAAATTCAGAAACCCCTTGCAAAAGTGAAATCATCTGTTCCGCGAACAACGTGTACAATGCAGCTTGCTGGCCGCCGCGAGCGCTAGTGTCTCTTAACCTACAAAGAGGATGCAATTTCGTAGTGCAGCAAGCTTCGCGACTGTGTATTTCAGACTGTGGTAATACAACTCCGTCCTCCCAGGGTTGCCAATCTAACTTTTCCCCCGCGAAATAACGTATTGCTTATTTCAAACTGATGCTAGCGCCAAATAATTTTGAATCCCACACAGCGGGACAAGATTAGCTTTTATTTCTTTCCTTGGCGGGAGAGAAGTTATATGTAAATTAATCTAGTTTTTATTAAAAATAACGCGCTTTAATAAAGACTTAGAAAATTCTATGGGTACATTCACACTAATTTTGGGATCATTATTAACATCTTGAGCATGAGATAACCGTCAGCCGAGTTGATTCATAATACGTAAATATATGTCCAGCGATTCTCTGAATTACGGTTATCTCCCAGTTACGAATGAGTGAAATTTGTCGCCTGAGTAGTGTAAGCAATTAAACCTTTTTCCGGCTGCATGTCGCATTTCTAAGGTAAGAAGGACTTTGGTAGGTGCCAAAAATCTTCGAAAATGATACTTTAGGCATTCAGGGCTAATTGCAATATAAAACACAGGATCTTGTTGGAAAAACTGAATAAACATAAAAATGAGTACCGGTATTGAATTACTCATAAATCAATATCATACATCGTGAGAGGACAAGCCCACTTTTGCAGAAACCTCTGTAAATAATTTCGCTTGTTGAGAGATACGCAGTCTTCATGTTGGTAGCACAGATATACAGTATTTGAGTTTACTTTGTTCCTATCAGGGGAACAGGAATGTTCTAGATTTAATATCGAAGTGAGCCATTTTAGTCAAAAATTAACTAAAATTTTTTAAAGAACTGATTTGATTTTGTCTTTTGAGCATATTGCATTACTCGAAAAATTCGGGATCAAAATACATAAAACTTTTCTTGTGTAATAATATCTCGTAGAGAAATGGAAATACTCGTAGAGTTGTTGTTAATTCATTTGAGGTGCTTGAGACACCTTGGTCATCAGCCTGGTGTAGTTGGGAGTGTGTTGAAGCCGTCTGGCAACCTGCATTGCTGTGATGATTATAGTTGTGTGTGTAAATGTATCTGGGACAGGGATGGAGTAGACGCTCCGGGACTTGATCAAGGCACTATCCCGGAATTTTCCTGTAGGGAGTATGGCAAAACCCGGGGAAAAACACACCAACGATAACCGCTGTCAGCACCCGGATTCGAACCTACGGTATCCATAATTTCCACAGCTGCCCTCGCGACCATGGTGCACGTTTGACGAGCGCGGCTATGCCGCGGGACGAAATGCTTGTAGCATTTGGCTTGAGTACCCATAACCCCCCTCCCACGCCCATTGGTCGATCCTGCTACGCGACTGCCACATGTTCAGGCTTCACGGATTAATCTCGGTAGCTAAACCACCTGCACCTGACAGGTCTGGAAGATATCGCGCGAAATATGTTGGCTGTCTTCAGTTCTTGACAGTTCGTGGTTATTTTAGTGAGTGACAAGGTGTTAGATATAGTTTGTGTTGTAGGCTACCGTATTCGTGAAATCGTGAGTGAATGGTTGAGTGGTGAAAATGTTTATTTATATTTTCTTATTGTGTATATTATCGGCAAGTCCCGATGTGAAATGCTGACTATCAAGATTAGTGTATATATGTGCTAATGAATAAGATTAGTGCTTTGTTGAATATACCATGTTCTTCGTTGCCGTATGATGACAAAATTCAAGTTAAACAATTAGGTAGACCAACCCCAGACTTGACTATCAATTACGTACAAAAAAGTGCCAAAGTTCATAGGTCCAGGAAGTTCAACAAAGATTTATACAACAAAAATAAATGGCTGTGTGGCTGCGAAGAAAAGTGTGCGTTATTCTGCTTCCCATGCGTGCTTTTCAAAGGCAAATTCAACTGGTCAAAGGGTGGTGTTACAGATATCGTTCATATATGGGAAAAGATGAAAGCTCACGAGAAATCGAAAGACCACATGAACAATGTAATGAGTTTGTCCATGCTAGGCAAGGTAAACATTCAAACCCAATTGAATTCGCAGTATAGGGAAGCCATTGCAAAACATAATGAGCAGGTTGATAAGAACCGCTATGTTTTATATCTTATAATTGATTGTATACGATTTTGCGGCGCCTTGGAATTGGCCTTAAGAGGGCATAATGAAAACGATGAGTCTGAATATAAAGGTATTTTTAAGGAGTTAATTCCTCAAGGAACACCTCGGTCGTTCTCAATATACCTCATCTGCTACGAAATACACATCAAAAACAATACAGAACGAGTTACTTGGATGCATGTTAGAAGTATATCACGAAGAAGTTCTTAAAGAAATCAAAACTGTTGAATACATAGCGGTCATTGCGGATGAAACTACTGACGTGTCCAATCAGTTTCAATTAGTAATCGTGCTACGATACATAGTTAAGGGGAAGCCAGTTGAGAGATTCTGGAAATTTATTAACCACGATGGACATGACTCAAATGCAATCTCAAACTGCATACTACACGAACTACAATTAATTATTGGAAATGACTGTAATAAGCTCATTGCTCAAAGCTTTGATGGCGCATCCGTTATGAGTGGTGGTTCAAATCGCGTACAGAAGCAAGTAAGAGAGAAGTACCCATATGCTAATTATATTCATTGTTACGCCCATCAAATGAATTTAATTATGTCTAAGGCAGCGTCAATCAATCGCCAAGTACGCTCTTTTTTTTTCGCAAATCTATCAGGTATATGCTCATTTTTTTTTTTTTGTTCAAACTCTTCGCAACGCACACAAATTTTAGATGAAATTGTCCAGAGAAGGTTACCTCGAGCTTTTCAAACGCGATGGAACTTTCATTCTCGTGGAGTGAGAACTGTGTTTGAACACAGGAAAGATCTCATTTGATGTTATGCAGTCGATAGGAAACCATGATAACATAAGAATGCAATCTACCCTCGCTCAAGCCAGTTCTTACGAACTACTGCTGAATGAAGTAAACTTTTTATTTTGGCTAACGTTTTTTCACAAGGTAATGCCACACGTGGAGATACTTCTCAACCAGCTACAAAAGAAGAAGATTGACCCAGTGAAAGTGCGTCAAAGTCTACAACACTTTGAAGCCAGTATGCAATCAATACGACAACAAATTGACACACTAATCGAAGAGGTCGAGATTGAAATTCGAAATGATAGCGAAACCGTTCCACTAAAGAAAAGACGTACCGACACTGTGCTTTCTGACAGCACAAAAAGGGAAGCTGTAGAAGTATGCGATACAATTTTATTGGAAATGCGATCTCGATTTCAGTTTACGGGACATCTGGTTGCAACGAACTTGTTTGATGTTGCCGAATTTGATTAATTTAAATTTTCTTGATCTACACCTCTCTGAAATGGTCAACGCATACCCGTTTCTAGAAGAGAAAAAACTTAAAAGTGAGCTACAGGTCTGCTTCTCCAGGCCAGAACTCATGTTAATTCTGGACGACGAGTTAAATGACACTTTTCAAGAAGCTGTTCAACTGTTGAAACTTAATTACCATGCCGTTGACAACTGCAGAAGCTGAACGCTGTTTTTCGCTGATGAAAAGAGTCAAGACGTTCCTGAGGAACACCATGAAAGAAGAAAGATTGACAGCACCAGGCATGCTGTCCTGTGAGAAGCGTTTTGTCAATAACATTGACGATTTTAACAAGAAAGTCATGGAACGATTTGCAAGTAAAAAGGATCGCAGAATGGACCTGGTTTACCGCTCATTTTAAGTGGACAGTGACGGCGTCTTAAGATCATTCATTGCAGCAATGGGTGAGTAAGATTTTATCCTACTGTTATTTTATTTATTTTTAGATATTGAAGTGTGATTAAGTCTTTCACTGAGAGTGGCATCGTTCTACCATTATTGTGAGAGTTTTCGTACGCCGATCGCGATACAGAGCTAGCTATTTTCGTATCTATATCAGTCAACAGCACAAGGTTTACCACACCAAATACTGCCCATTCCCAATGTTGGATGGATTTATAAATTTTACCTATGCAATTTTATACATCGGAAATCGAACCCTTGGTGAGAAATGAGCAAGTGGACAGCTCTGCTATCATGTTATGTAAATACCAATATTTTACCGGATGAGTTAGCCGTGGTCGTTACGGCATGACTGGTGGCAGTCGTTCACATCCGGGAGGCGAGGAGATTCGAATCCCCCCGCCGGCAAACTTGAAGATGGTCTTCTGTGGTTTCCCATCTTCCTTCCAGGTAAATGCCAGGGTTGGTCCCTAACTATAGGCCACAGCCGCTACCTTCCAACTCCTCGTCCTTACCTCCCAACTTTCCTCCCCAACGGTACTTGTAGCTCACCCATTGGGTGTCCGTCTCGAAGCAACTACAAAACTGGCGAGCCGAACATGTCCTCGGACATTCCCGGCACTAAAAGCCATACGCTAAAAAAACAATATTTTCGTTTTTTTTTTTTTTTTTACTTGGCACTACCCCTTGTGTTGCCCTGGAGCCGCCCCTGAATGTGAGTGTTACTGTGAGAGACGTCATCCGTTCGCTTGGAGGCGGAGGCCGGTGACGCAGAGATGTCAGCAACCGCACCCGCGTAGTTCCGAAAATTGAGACTAGGTTCTGCTCGAAGCTCGCTGAGACTGCAGTTCTATTGGCAACTCCAGCTATCTGATATGACATCTAGCGGTAAAAATGAGAAACTTACCAAGTAGGGTACATTTGACACGTGGTGACTGTTTGTATATGGTTTCTTGTATTGGTGAGCAGATTGTGGTAAATTCTTCGTGTATATACATAAGTTATAAGTTTTACTCGTTGATAAGAGTGCAAAATGAGTAAAAGCAAAGTATATTGCTCAGTTTATGGCTGTAAGTCGATGTATAAGAGGGCTGCGGATCTACGTTTTTATCACATTCCAAAAGATGCAAATAGCAATAGCCGAAAAGTGACGATACCAAATAAATACGGGCAACAAGAGCGGGTTGGTCCACTCACCACTACACTCACTGACGACAGGATGAGTTGTTCACTTACGCCGAGCCAAGCCGCACCTAGAGAGCCAAGCACAGTCTCGCCGAGCCAAGCCGTACCAAGACAGCCAAGCCTACACCAGCCGAGGGAGGACAGCCAAGCTTCATCAGTCAGGTATCCTCCGCTCCCTAGTTCATTTCCAATTTTAAAAAAAACTACCAACCGCCATCACCTCGCTCTGCGATATCCGAGCCATTCCACTACGAGTCATATAGGCCTAATTTTTACTTCGCAGGGTTAATACCTACCATCCAAATCAAGCAATTCCTGTCTACCCCGAGTTTTAATTCAAGTTAAACTCATCCCTTCGCCCTACCAAGCAACAAGTAATTTCTAGAGTATATGGTACAGTGAGCAAACTCAAATATGGCTTTTAAACGTAACAGTGCCATGACCCGAACTGAACAAATACAAATACCAGCAGACAACCGATGCTTGATAATATGCAATTGACCAGTGGCGGCCGGTGGTAAGTAAAGCTGGGTGTTGCACCAAAATTTCTGATGTCGCAATTTTATATGGGAAGTTTACACATGTAACAAAAATTAATTAACGTTAGATAAACTACAGTTCTATAAAAACTGAAATACATGGGTTTTCCAAAATAACTGTACGTTCGACAAATAGACAAATTTTAATGGCTCTTTTGGGCTTCTTCCTATAGGAATTCATAAAAAAAATCAGATTTATGTATTTAAGCCCTATGCCTGAGTTCATGGGAAGAATTTTAAACACAGCAGGTTGTCTAAGGTTGGGTCTCAATCTCCGGGATAATAAACATTCTCAACATAAAAACATGGCAACCGAAAAGTTTGTACGTTAACGAAAAATGTTATTACTAACAAAGACGGACACATATTCTGCATAAGGATAGGATTTTTATCATTTTAAATGATCTTGTCGACTTCGTAGTTACGCTGGGGTCTGGCGTTACGTTACGGTGACGGGACGAAATGTACCGAGCATGCACTGAGGTGTGTGACGTCATAATACTGCTTGAGCTTCCTCCTTTCCCCGCGCGCTCCGGTGAGCGTGACGTCATCCAGCCAGCTACCTCCTTTGACCTTGGTTTGCACTTGCTAACGGACTTTGAGTTCACGCAGCATTTGTAGCATTTAAAATGATATAAAGTCTAGTCTTTCAGACTGACTATCAGTCTTTTTTTTTTACTATAGCTTGAACCCCATCAGAGGAACCAGCCATGAAGTGCGCCCTGTCATACGTCGGCGCAATTCATTTTTGCGGAGTTTCGTTCAATTTCTGCGTCTTTAATTCATCCAGTAAACACGCTGCTAATGTGTGTGCATCATGTTTTGTTTGCCTCTTACTACGTATCGGTGCACAACAGCCATCTGAAATATGTTTGAAATATCACTAGTTTCATCTGCTATAATGGCAAAAATTTCCGATTCCTTTATTTGCTTTGATTCTTCTTCTTGGCAAACCTCCATCATAATCTGTAAAAATTAATTTTGTATTGTTTTGGACGTTCCTTTGAAAACAGTTGCCCTTACCAAATGACCTTTAACACAGCATCCAACTCAGCGGTAAAATTAATTAGTTCTCTCAAAACACATGGATTTGTTGATGTTACACTTTCATCATGATCACGCAAGGCCAGTCCGAAAGAACCACAGAAACGAATACAGTTTATTACAATATTTAACACATATCTATTGTGCCTAACATCTTCGTTATATTCCGCAATTTACCTTCTATAGGCACTGTCCAATTGTGCATCTTCGTTAACAGTTCCAAAAAGTGTCAATTTCAAACAGCTGAAGATTGGTTGGTTGGTTCCTCAGTTTAGGAGCTGCGACAAGGCAGTCATGTAGCCCCCTGTACTTTGGGTGTGTGGAGAAACTGTCTGATAACCGGTGTTAATTGTGATGGCTGTATTAGAGAGTGTTATCTGTTTTAAATTCAAGTGAGGACTACAGACATTGAATTTCAAGCGGTTCCTACTTTTGCCGCCAAAGGCCACCGTAAACGACTACTAGTTCAGAACTTGGTTACTACACGCCACCGCAGTCAGCTCCTGGCGACGAACGTTGGAACCTAAGAGCGTTGTTCAAATTTTTAACCTATAATTTAGCTTCACACAGGTGTAATAAGTGGAAGGTTCTTTAACATGCCATAAATCTATGACATGGGACCGCCGGCTTTTCTTCCCCTCCGAAGGAATGCATACTGAGGGATTTTAACGCTCTTAAAAATCCGATGACTTCAGCCGGGTTTGAACCCGCGATCTTGGGCATAGAGGCTCAGCATGCTACCAACTACGGCACCGAAGCCGCTCAGCTGAAGATTCATGTTTCTTTATTTTAGGGATTATTTTCCATAACTCCTATTTTGGTCCACGCGAATTCTCCACCAACAAACATGTAAAACAGAATAAAGCGTTTTTAATATCGCATTCACATAACCAATTATTATTGCCTTAAATATCTCCTTTAAACGCCCTCGTATACTTATATTTTGGACAATACTTATCCGGTAATGGTGCACCGAGTGTTTTTACTGTAAGTTTATCGTCATCAGGGAGCTGGAAAAACTGTCTGACTAGCAAATTACTTACTCTATTCATTTTCACTCACACTCCACAATACAATTAATGTTTCAAACTAAACATTCTGTTAAAATAAAATACTACGGTAACTTACAAGATGCACAGATGATAAATCTGGGTGCTACATCGGAAAGTGGCGCGAAAAGCAAACTAACAAAACACTGAATTTTGCTAGCCAAGAAATTTCGTAGTGAATGCATAGGTCTACTCACAATCAACCAAACAATTATAATAATAAAAATAATAATAAAAATGCACAGTTAAGTATCTGCCTGGAACCAAAATACTCAAATCAACTAAATACAGAACTAATCGCAACCCAAATACCGCAAGAACAAGAGTGGTAAAAGCAAACATAAACCCCTAAAGTACACCAACAATATGTCGCAAAATAGTTCAGCCACTTATCTACTGTACTTATAGCACGGTGGCGTTCTTAGGCTCGCTTCACAGAACAATTGACAAAAATATTAAATGAAGTTATGATGAGAAAACATCTAAAAATAATTGGGTGTGAACCAACTAATATCTCCCTATGAAATTCCGATATTTTTACCGTTGTGGGTGGTATAGCATTCTCTAGTGGTGTGGGAAAGAAACTACCCTTCAGGGGCAGATGACCTCGTAGTTCCGCCCCTTAAAACAACAATAACTAACTAACTAAATAACTAACTAACTAAACTACCCTTCGCGGGGTAAGAGAAATCGAGGGTGTTGTCATTTCCAAAGAGTGGTGCAGTCTAACGGGGCCATTTGGAACTAAGTGTTGCCAGGGGGCTGGCAGCTCGTCTGCAACTCCCTGCTACCCATGCTGGTCGGCATGCTATGCACAAGCTTGGCCTCGTCCAGCCTCGTCCTGTACGCCCCGCTGTCTGCTTGGGAGTAGCCACAAGAGAGCTAACTCCCTGGAGTTTGATTTGAAGGCGGCAGCTTTTATAGGTACAGTGTGAAGCATTTGGATAAATATCAAAATATAGATGAATTTAACACATTTTTGAGTGCATTAGATCTATAAAACTAAAACATTAAAGGAAAAGAAACTACGAATTAGGTGTAAAATTATTGGGAGTTGTGCAACGCTGCAACAATGTCACCAGCCGCCACTGCAATTGACACATAAAATTCAGTGGAACACACAAATTAGATCACGTGTATCGCACATTTATACATATATACAATAGAAAATAACACTGTCATTATCTTAGGGACCACATTTACTGATTATAACCGAAAAATAAAAAGTGTTCCATATCAAACGCGTGTTATTGAGTATTTTTACCCTACTTATCCAGACCGACCGCAGCGCCCCAAGTGTTAGTTTGAGTTGCCAATAGCATGAATGAGAACAGTCTGGTAATTGTCGCGCTGTTACAAGAGAATGTGGACAGCAAGTGAGTGAGCGAGCGCAAGAGTGAGTTGTGTGATTGTCGCATTGAGTTAGCAAGTGACCTGGTGTTAGCACTTTGTTACATTACTAAACGAGTGTACTACTAGATTTTACCATGCCAAAGGAGTCCAGTGCCCGATGTACTCGTATCGCTCTGGCTCAGGAATTCAAACAAGATTTCATAGACACTGATGGAACCGTTATGCAATGTACTATTTGTGATTCAGGAAATTTCTCAGATGAAAAACACCAGCGAGATCACAAACAACTCATTTCCAGCTCTAAGCATCAAATGAGTAAGACTCTTCAAGCAAACAAATCGCGGCAACCTCTATTACGAAATGCGTTTCAACAGCGTTCTTCAAAAAGCCAAAATTTGAAGGAATTAAACAATGATTTGTGTGCAGCTCTTAGACAAGCAGGAATTTCACTCAATAAGGTGAACCATCCAGCCTTCAAGGGATTTCTTGAAAAATACACAAAGATGTCATCATCATAGGTTTATCTGCCTGATGGCAGGTTTCCTCATGGTCGGTCCCTCCACCTTATCCGGTTTTCATCAGCATGTTTCATCAGCTCATTAGATTTATCAATCTTGATGGAATCCAGCATCTGATAACTTATCTTCTTCTTCCTTTTTCTTTAAGGAAACAAAACTACATGGTGCCTGTTTACCGACAAACCATACAAAGAATCAAGGAGAAAGTGTCCGCGATGTGGGAATCTTTGTGGATGAAACCATAGACTCAATGGAACGAAATGTTTTGAACATATTAGTTTTTCCCTTAGCAGGGTAGAACATTAAGCCTATGTTGTTAAAAATGTATGAGCTGCAGAAAGCCAATGCCAGTACAGTATTGCTATCAATTATGGACTTCCGCCAAAAACTCTGGCCTACTGGTATCGAGTTTGAAAAACGTCTTCTTGTGGCTACGGACCAGGCTCCATACATGGTTTCTGCTGTTAAACAAATGGAACCTTTATTTCCTAAGTTGAAGAATGTGACATGCTTGGTTGATGCCCTTCACAGGGTTTGTGAATCCATAAGGAACGAATACGACATCGCTAATCAATTCATGTCTGCCCTGAAGAAGATTATACTGAAAGCTCCGAATTGTGTTGTTGCCTACAGGGAAATCACTGGCCTGCCCCTTCCAAATTTCTCGGTCATTACTCGCTGGGCTATCGTGGATTGAGTGTGCTGCTGTGTTGTGTGAGAATTTTGACAAAATTAGAGAGTTTGTGCTTTCTGTGGATCCAACTGACGCAGGTGTAATTTCCAAGGCACAGCAACTTCTGTTACCGGAGAAAATACATAATTTGCAGACAGAACTATATTGTGTCTATAGTTACAAGTACCTGACTGCAGTTATTAAACTATTAGAAGAACGAGGTCTGGAAAATGAAAAAAATGAGATATTTTTACTTCCGTGAGGGAGCAGTTAGATGGCTTTGCCAAATACAAACTTGACTCTAGTCTTCAGAAAAATCCAGACATTGTGGAATTCGCCACATCTGTAGAGTTGCCATTCCGAGTGAATACAAAGTTTGCCCCAATGGTTTTCGTGGATGTCGAAAGAAGCTTTAGCATCTACAAAGACATTCTATTTCCTAATAGAAACAGACTTGCTTTTAAAAGTGTAGAGATGCTTAATGTCTTGAAGTACAACAGCTTCATGGTTTTTTTCTTTCTTTTGATGCGTGATTTGATGTAGTGTACTTGTTTGTAATTCAATAAACTAGAATAGAGGAAAGAGAAAATTAGTTGAATAAACCAGCACCTGTTTGCCCCTTTTATTAACCTTATTTGAGCACCTTTTCCCTTCCTTTTTTCATCAATATTATCATCAACACAGATTGTCAGACAGATTACAGAGACACATGAGAAAACCTACACGGGACTGATAACCAAGATATCGTTAGCTTCTAAATGGAGCAACAACTTAATGCGCAGCATAAAACAATTATTGTCCACACCTTTAGTCCCTGACTGACTTCTGGCTTTGTCCATGGTCCCAATTCGTAACCTAGGTTTAAGCAACAATTTGCTGAAAAATTGTATATAGCCTATACAGGGGCTTTGTTTTATGAATAGGGGCAGATGACCTCTTAGTTCCGCCCCTTAAAACAACAATAACTAACTGTTTTATGAATATGCAAGCTAAGCACAAGATTACAAGTATTAGCCAGCGGATGTGTCGATATATGCTTTCATATGCACTTAGCGACCTATGCATGTATCTGATATTATTTTCAACAAAGGTTCATCCTATTATGCAGTATGAATTTCCGAAGCAGTGACTATGTAACTCACACCAAAGTTTTCAGGTAGTGGTGGTGGTTCATTCATGGGCACTGATATATCGTGGCCATGTAGCCCATTGTGGCCATGTGTGGAATCAGTCTGAACCTATGTCGCTGTGATGCCTATACTACTGTCTGTATTTGTAATTGGGGTTAGAATTCGGTACGAGGCGGCATTGGCCTTAAGTTAGATGCCATCCCAGCATTTGCCTGGAGTGAAAGTGGGAAACTACGGAAAACCAGTTCTAGGATGGCATCTCAGTTTTGTGTCTCGAGGCTGAGTGTACCCCGTCCCAATCTTCACCAAAATTAATTTCTTAGCAGAGCCGGGAATCGAACCCGGGACTCAGGGGGTGACAGCCAAGAACGAGGAATTATCAGGTGATCACCTAATACAATGAATAAATGAATTTCACTAATAACATGCAAGAAATAGCAACCTGTATATTCTGTGAATCCAGAAATTACTTCACATTTTAATCAGACAAGTGCACGGTTTTATTTTTCTTCATAGCATACAATCTCAACATACAAGTTTCCACAGCTTCTATAAGAACAAAAGATGCCTCTTTGTGTAGCAGGGATGTGGATGTACAGTAGCAATTTCGAGCTAAAAACATGGGATTCGAATGTTTGCCAAAACAGTTATTAAAACTGCACGAGACAAGAACCTACCTTTGACACTCACAACTTGCTTAATACGGGTAATAGATGATTTTCATGCATTGTTTCATGTTCTGGGGGACATTACCAATTGAAATTACTGTCCATTTTCACTGCCTATTAACTATTGGTCTAGTTAAAACACACTGGTCTATAGCAGGGGTTCCCAACCTTTTAGCAACTGCGTACCACTCGAAAAGTTTAGTAATTATGGCGTACCCAACAGTCCTATATTTTTTTGGAAACATATTTACTGTCGGAAAAGTGCCCAATGGCTTGTTTTATTTTAATTAAATTACTGGGAAAACTTCATATTTAATTATTAATTATTATTGTAAGGCGGTGTTTTCAACTCTTTATCAAGACAACACTCAATATAGATTTTTTCATATCTACATGATAATTTTTATTTAAAATTATATAGATATAGGCCCTGTATGTATCCTACAGTATTAATAACATTTTAAAAATAAGGGAAAAAATAAACCTATTATTGCAAATTACAGTTTTATTTATTATTCATAGGTCTAAAAACATCCAATTTTAATTATTTCAAAAACATACAATTTTATATAGCTAGCGGACCTGTGCAAGAACTCTCACATAATGGGTTGTGTGCGCCCCATGTGTACAGCCTACCCGCTCGGCTAGAATTATACAGGCTGGACGCGACACAGTTCTGGCAGGGGCTATCGTCTTGTTTATTTGTTTAAAAGCACTTTATAAACAAATAAATTTATTTCCATTGACTTTCCAAGAAATGCAAGATTTTTCCTGTACTATTGAAATGATTTAGAAGATTTTGGTACAAACCACACCTTCTAACTCCCTCTGGTTTAGGAGCTTGAGTTTTGTGAAACATACACCTTAGCATATTATATAATAAGATTAGTAGAAACTAAGCAATGTCTACTTTTAATGCGGAACTTCTTGTTGTTTGCCTGTGATTAAAATATCAATATCAGGAGTAATTGAACTTAACTTCACTCCTATGACCTCTTCAATGCTTATTCTGTTTCTATGTTTATTTTTGATGTACGAAGGTTCAGAAAATCCACTCTCACACAAGTAACTTGTAACAAATGGCATCAAAAATAGCAGAGCATGCCGGAATATCATTGGGTACTCTGTTTTACATCTGATCCAAGAGGTAATTAAAGATTTATCTTTGAAACTGTCTTTCATTAAACTATCATTTGTTGGATCGATAAAACTTTCCTTTAATTTCAACTCATTTGGTGAGGTTCCCGCAAAAAGATTTCGGATCCAGTTAAATTTTGGAATGATCTTCAGAGAAATATTTATTAAAACTTTCTTGAAGGGCTTCCAAGTGAACAATATCAGCAACCACATCTGGCATTGGAGATATTTCATTTTCTTCAAAAAAAGATGATAGAATAGGTGATGCAGATAAATTCTCCTCTTGTAGCCTATTTGTGAACAATCGTATTACCCTCACGTACCAACTGAAACTTTCCCGCGTACCACCTGTTGGGAACCCCTGGTCTAGAAAAAAGATTATTGATGCCTGACTATTCCCACTGTGCATGACAAACACCAGGTGTGCATATATGGCTAACGCACTACCTAGTAATTATTATAGGTCTATGGCGCTCCTTTGTTTTACAATACTGTACCGCCTATACAATTAGTACTGTTTGCGCGGGGTTGGCAATACTGTATGACCATAATTCATGCGCATAATGGCAGACACAGCTGGAATTTTACTATATAACTCATGACCTGAAAAGGGGGGGGGAAAAAAGGGGGGGGCGGTTATAGACAGTGGAGGAATAAACTACATCATGTCCAGATTTAATTTGCATGATTACAGAAGGTATTGGAGCCTCCGTGGCTTAGGCGGCAGCACGCCGGCCTCTCACCGCTGGGTCCGTGGTTCAAATCCCGGTCACTCCATGTGAGATCTGTGCTGGACAAAACGGAGGCAGACAGGTTTTTCTCCGGGTACTCCGGTTTTCCCTGTCAAAATTTCATTCCAGCAACACTCTCCACTATCATTTCATTTCATCTGTCATTCATTTAATCATTGCCCCATAGGAGTGCGACAGGCTTCGGCAGCCGGCACACTTCACATCCTCGCCGCTAGATTGGGGCTTCATTCATTCCATTCCTGACCCGGTCGGAGACTGGAAGCAGGCTGTGGATTTTCATTTTCACAGAAGGTATTTCAGCGAATTTCAGTAGTTTAGTAAATTTTATCGTGGGTTCGCGTCTCATACAATGTTAACGGTTATCATGTCCTCATCGTGATGTACCGGCTAGCATTCTTTGCTGTCGCTCCGGAGGTTCAGGTTCCATTTCCTGCTCTGGCAAAAATAAATTAAAAATTGTCATGGGGCTGGAACGGGGTACACTCAGCCTTGTGAAGCAGAAACTGAAAAGAGGTGGGTTAGATTCCCACCTCAGCCATCCTAGACGTGGCTCTCCGTGGTTTCCCAATTCGGCTGAAGTATAGATTGAGATTACCTGCTTTTAGTGGAATTTTAGTGACCTCGGTGACGTCACCTATGATGTATTCATGTTGATGCTCTTTTGTTCCACGCGTTTGTACGGTTTGGCTCATGTCCGCCATTTTTTTACCGGGTGGTGTTCCGTGAGATTTTGACACGTTCAGTCGCGTGCAGTGATGTGTTGCGGAAATAAAGATTAATTTCGTCGATGTATGATGTGTATCGTATTTTTATGCTGTTTGTGTTTTTTTGGTGGTAACTTAGGTATTGTGTTGGCAAGCGAAGTTTAAAAGTAATTAAGTTGGCTGCTATACTGTATGAAGTGAAAAGGGTAAATCATGTATTTTTTTTATATTATTCGTATTGTGCCATTTGAATTGAAAGTGTGAACATCGTGAGACATTTGAATTCGGGACAGTACCGATTGAAATTTCCCTTCATTATGACTTATATACTGGAAATATGTGCTCTATTAAGTAATTAAGTAAAGTGTTTTTTCTTGTTGAATTTGAACTACGGCGGTCATATTGCTCACTCCAGCTGTGCGAGACATGACGAGACATTGATGTCACGGCAGTGTGCCCAACAGGTATGATATAAAATTCACCACCACTAAGAAATCTGGACGCGTTAGGCTGTAACCATTGTGAAAACCATTGATTTGGACGCGTTAGGCTGTAACCATTGTGAAAACCATTGATCTGGACGCATTGGGCTGTAACCATTGTGAAAACCACTGATCTGGATGCATTGGGCTGCAACCATTGTCAAAACCATTGATCTGGATGCATTGGGCTGCAACCATTGTCAAACCCATTGATCTGGACGCGTTAGGTTGAAACCATGAAACCATTGTCAAAACCATTGGTCTTGGCGGGTTAGGCTGTAACCATTGTCAAAAACCATTGGATTGGACAAACCAAAGTTTCAAAGGTCGGGGATAAGGTGGCAGCTAGCGGGGCACGGATCAGACAAAACCATTCAAGTGGGTGAGTTAGGTTGTAACCATTGTCAAAACCATTGGTCTTGGCGGGTTAGGCTGTAACCATTGTCAAAAACCATTGGATTGGACAAAGCGAAGGTTAGAAGGTCGGGGGTAGGTGCGGCCTTTGCCCTCGGGCAGCTAGCGGGGCACGGTACACACAAAATCATTGGATTGGACGTATAAAAGTATAAATGAACATAGCGCACTAGAATGGTTTTCACTATATTGGCCATTTGTTGGTTAGAATACTGTCTGGATGAAAATTACTGATTGCGCTGGAAGGAAGTCGGTCTGTGGACTAAGTTAGCATAGATCGCTATACATTTCCATAGAAAATTCCCTCAAAATGAAATTGCGGGGTTGACGACGTCTCGAAATACTCCTGTAGCAAGCTTACAGGAAAAGTCTGGGAATAGGGGGTTTTGGGTGAGGGAAACATAAATAGAAATTAGCATTTACAATAAACGTTGGAAACGAGATGTGTATCGCGATCTTTACTCGACCTCCTATATAGGTCAAGTCAAGATCGTGATGCATAATATGCATTATATTATAAAAAATTGCCATTTGAGCTTATTTTAAAAAAATCGCGATACACATAGAAAATTTTGCCATTTCAGCTCATAGGTCAAGTAAAGATCGCGATACACATGAAAATTTTCGCATTTCGGGTCATATTTAAAAAAATATGTATCGCGATCTTTACTTCACCTACCGTATATCTTAAAGGTCAAGTAAAGATCGCGATACATGTTTTTATAAAAATGAACTCAAATGCGGATATTTTTACGTGTATCGCGATTTTTTTAAATGAGCTGAAATGGCAAATTTTCCATGTGTATGGCGAACTTGACCTATTCCCCAGGCTTTTCCCGTAAGCTTGCTAGAGGAGTATTTCGTGACATCATCGATGACGTCACCAACGCCGCCATTTTGTTTCTAGGGGAATTTTGTACGGAAATGTATCGCGATCTATACTAATCCCCCCATTTCTACTCCAGGCAATGCCGGAATGGCTCCTAACTGAAGACCACGGCCGGCTCCACCCCGATTCTCGCCTCAATTACAAATACACACACGAATAAATAACACAATACCAATGGTTATCACACAGAATGCTACACACACCCAAGTACATGCGGCTGAAAGACCACGATGGTCAAGCCCCTCAAATGAAATAACAGTTATCAAGGAGTGTGCTAATTTTTTGATTGAGCGAAAGTACACACTCCTTACGACTGGATCAGATTCTACAGGGAATTCATACTGAGATTTTATACAATACATCGAAAGGGCACTAACATACGTTAAGTACGTAGTCCACTCTCTAACGGTGCTGCTTTCAATGTAGGACGCGTAGCGATTTGCAGTCGTAGTTATCACCGCGGAGGTCCGAGTTCGATTCCCGGCTCTGCCAAGAAATTTAATTCTGCGAAGAGGATGGTTCGAATCCTACCTCGGCCATCTTAGAAATGGTTTTCCGTGGCTTCACACGACTCCAGGCGAATGCTGGGATGGTACCTAAATTAAGGACACGTCCGCCACCTACTCAAATCCTAACCTCAATTACAAATACACACACTAGTACAGCCATCACAATGATATACCATATGTCATTTATTCTTGGATTAGCACACTAGCATGGAGATCAGATAGCCTGTCCGAAACACAAACCGTGAATAAAACAGGAAGGTGATATACAATCTATACAGAAACCAAACAGCAGTCATTCGAGCTGAAGGACATGAGAGAGAAGCTGGTATTCAGAAAGGTGTAAGGCAAGGCTGCAACTTATCACTCATACTTTTCAATCTTTACATTGAACAAGCAATGAAGAAAATTGGAGAAAAATTTAAAGTGGGAGAGAAGATTCAAAGAGAAATAATTTCAACTCTGAGATTTGCCGATGACAGTCATCTTGGCCGACACGCCTGAGGATTTGAATGAGTTTTTGAATGGTATGGACTCCGTCTTGAGAAAAGAATTCATGATGAAAATTAATAAATATAAAACAAAAATACTGGAATGCAGCAGAAATAAATCAGAAACCTCTATGGACATCAAATTGGCAGGTGAAAAGCTGAAGGTAGTAGGAGACTTCTGTTACTTAGGAAGCAAAATAACCAGTGATGGACGAAGCAAAGAGGATATAAAAAGTAGGTTGGCTCAGGCAAGGAAAGAATTTCTACAAAAAAGGAAAAAAGGAATCTGTTGACATCGTATATAGATTTAGGTATTAGGAAGTAGTTTTTGAAAGCCTTTGTCTGGAACGTGGCGCTCTATGGAAGTGAAACTTGGACTATTGGAGTAGCAGAAAAGAGGAGAATTGAAGCATTTGAAATGTGGTGTTACAGGAGAATGATGAAGATCAGATGGGTAGATAGGGTTACAAACGAAGAGGTATTAAGACGAGTGGGAGAGGAGAGATGTTTCTGGCTACTGCTAATGAAGAGAATAGATAGGTTAGTAGGACACATATTAAGACACCCAGGAATAGCATGCTTAGTTATGGAAGGAAGGGTCGAGGACAAGAACTGTAGGGGTAGACCAAGGTTAGAATATGTTAAACAGATTGCCACGGATGTAGGGTGTGGTAGCTATGTAGAGATGAAACGATTAGCTCAGGACAGGGAGGCGTGGACGGCTGCGTCAAACCAGTCAAAAGACTGAAGACTCAAACAACAACAACAACAACAAAACAGGGATCTAGATAACTTCTTACCCAAATTAAATTAACGACTTGCAGAAGTGTAGGAAATTAAGATAGCATATTTTCGTGACTACCATATTCCGAACACACATTATCCATTTCTTTTTCTAATAATAATGTTATTAATTTTACGTCCCTTTTAACTACTGTGTCTTATGGAGACGCCGGGGTGCCGGAATTTTGCCCTGAACGGGATCTTAAACGTGCCAGTAAATCCACTGACACGGCTCCTCACATTTGCGCACCCTCAAATGCCAACTGACTGCACCAGGATTCGATCCTGCAACCTCGAGCACAGCAGGCGAGAACGTTACCGCTGCGCCACGCAGCCAGTCTCCGTTTCTTTCTCAACTAGTCTAGTGCATAATGTGAGAAAATCGAATATCTACAGCAATAACCAGACCCGGCACCTGTCCAAGATCTACTCCTTCGGAAAGTAGGTAGAAAAAGCATGTACGGCTAGGTCAAAAACGTTTACAATAAATATATATTTAATTAGAAAACAACACATGCAATCACAGTAAAGGAGTCAATTTACCGTATTCAGCACACGACTAATGTCAGTGGTAACACCGAACACTGTATCACTTGTGGCTCCCGCGGCGCTGAACGACAGCCAGTGTCACGCCTTTCAGCTGAGAGCGGCTAGTTCGACTCTCGACATAGGTAAAGCAATCTCATTTAATATGAACGAGTACGTACCTGAACACAGAGCGTCTCGTAAAGGAACAAACTGAATAACTGCAGCAAAGCAATTCCCACTGAACGAAATAATTTTAATTACCACAGAACACTTGGGGTAAATTTTAGAATATAGGTTATTTTTGTTCGCAGAGCAAGTAAGTCACCACAAGAGCACTGCATTTTCTTGGACGCACACATACAATGCAGTCTAAAATCTTAGATGCGAGGTATAGAACTTCATAAGCGCACCATACAAAAAAGCCGCTATAATGAGATACCGAACTGGCAGATCTCACGCATGTCACTTGTCATGTCACAATGACATTAAATTACAATACGTGCGGGAAATCATACACAGAGTCTTTGAAGTTACGCCAAGCACCTATTAATTAACCAGTCAAAATAATAAATATTTTAAGAGTACTCACCTCACACATAAACTGCCGCAGAAGTTCACGCACAAACTTAACAAACTTCGTAAGAATATAACTTCTTACCAGAGTTGGCCCAGTCTGAACGCTGTTACATCGAGGGGACTCACTCCCCACACCTGAGCCATGGAGTTAATATCATATTAATAGCTAAGCATCGCTTTAACAGGGACCGTAGTAAACGTTAGTAACTATTCAAATTGTTATGAACAATTTCTATATCCCAATACTTTTCAAGTTTATCATTAGGACAAGAAAAATATGAGTGAATTACTGGGGTATGGTTAAATGAAATAACAGCACCTCGAGATTTAAGACATGACAGGATCCTCTCTCTTGGCCCGGACAACAGAGAAGCAAGAAATTCGCTAGAAAGTGAAGTAATAAACTAATTAACATCTGCACAACTGGAAGATGGATTGTAAAAATAATTATATTTTCTTGCTTTGATTGCATTTTGAAATCTCTTTCCTTATTTTTTGAGCGTATTGATATTTCCAGTGCGTATTTTAAAAAGTGCGGGGTGAAAATTAGCACTTTAAAAAGTTTATAATACTATTGCTAAATGTATTCTCAGTATTTTAAAACTTTTGTCGGGAATGAAGTTTAGCCATTTTTTAAGTATGTTTTGTGACATCGTTGTTTGTTGAGGTCTATATTAAAGAATGTTCAACGGGTCAGCTGTCAGAGACCTCCTGTGACAGGTTACAGAATCGAATCCCGGCATAGTCGGCTTAGCATTAAATGTCGGGCTAAGAGGCGTAGTCGGTTAAACGTTGGCCTTTAATACTTTAATTAATGCAGCCAATGGCCATGTGCCTTTCTTTTCAGGACGGGTCAGGGAAGGGATATCGGCCGTGGACCTATTGAAAGGAACCGTCCCGGCATTTGCCTGATGGTGAAAATGAGAAACCACGAAAACCATTTTAATGACAGCCGAGGTAGGATTCGAACCCACGCTCTCCCGATGCCAGCCAGGCACGAGGAAGCGCTCTCGGCCACCGCGACCGATAAACGTTGGCCTTAAAAACCCCAAGATTGCGGGTTCGATCCCGGATCAGTCCGATAGCGACAATCTCGTTACGGTAATTTACTGGCACGTTAAAGATCCCTTTCAAAATGATAATAATAATAATAATTTCAGCCCGGTTAGGATTGTGAATAAGAAGAGCAACCATGCTACAGAACGCACCAAAGTCAATTAACCCTTAACACTATTGAAGAAAAATTCTACCGATCGCTCAAATACCGGTACTGTATTTGCTACGAAAACCTTTACATTATATCTTTCCTCACGCTTTGAATTCTGGCTACATACCTACAGTATATATTTTGGAATCCCAGACAACAAACATCTTTTAAAACGATGCCATGTGATTTTGCTTTATGCAAAATTATTTTGGACATCCAATCTTCCATTCAACTTCAGAGCATGAAAGGTGTTGTTGATTGTGCGTGTTTTTTTATATAGCATAATGGGTCACTACAAAGAAACATAATTATTATAGCATGTTGTTATTTCATTTGAGGGGCTTGGCCACCGTGGCCATTTAGCCCCGTATACTTGGATATGCATGTACAGAGAATTCGCCTGATAACCTGTGTTATTGTGGTGTCTATAGAAGTGTGTATTTGTAATTAAGGTGAGGATTGGGAAGGAGGCGGCCGTGGCCATAAGCTAGGAACCATCCCAGCATTTGCCTCGAGTAGAAGTGCCACTTAATACTTTATTGTTCAAATTAATTAAAAGTGCCCTGTGTGTGAAAACCCCAATAAATTTCGAATGAGTATAGCCTTGTAGGACATTAATATAATATAACCATCCCTAAATTGTCACTATGTTTGTGCCCCAAACCTGTTGGAGAATTTTGAGCCCCCAGACCCTTCTACATTTCTCAGTATGAACTCGACTCTCTCTGGCTTAGGATTTTGAGTTTTGTGAAGGATGCACCTTAGCATTTTATATGGAAAGATGTTATGGATTTAATGTCCATTGTAACTGCTTGATTTTAAACATAGCACATGACATTAACCGACATTGAGGGGAACGACATTCTCCTCAAATCTATAATGAATGTGTTGCTTTAATACTTTATGCTCTATCTAATAAACCAAACATATTATTTCAATTTCAGCGGATTCGGATAACAAACGTACGGATGCGGATAACAGTCTTGAAAGTGCTGGTAAATCTACCAACACGTGATTTTCGCACTTAAACACCCAAGATTTTATCGAAATGAGCCGGGATCGAACCCACGATCTTGGGGTTTGAAGGCCAACGGTTAACCGACTTGATTTTCTTGAATATAAAATATATTTATGATGATGATGATGATAATTGTTGTTTTAAGGGGCCTAACATCTAGGTTATCGGCCCAAAATATATTTAAGGCCGTTTCCCACGATATCGTTATTAAATATTCATTAGCATATTCCTGTATCATTTAAATGCAAGGGTTAATGAATGGTTATCTTAGACGCATTTTGCCTGGACATTCAAGTTTCCGTCGACTTGTATCCTCGATATGAAGGAGATCAGTATGTTGACATATCTAGAAATGAACCCTTTCTGACCTTGGACTGACAGTAGCTTAGACGAGCACATCGAGTCACTCTCCGAGATTGGAATTGGGATCAGCACCAAGTTCAGTGATTGTAGGTTCGAATCCTAGCACTGACAGGCGTCATTTTGAGTGTGGTTTCTCCCCATATTATTTATCCACCCTTCTTCCCGGAAAATGCCGGAGTGGTGAACTACATTATATCCAGTCCCGGAGCACAGTCAGGGCCATGGAGATCGTGCACGGGCTGCTTTTGTACGTTTTAAATATTTTCAATGTAAACTTTATATGCCGTTTCTGTGTATCTGACATAAAAGTGTACTCTAATATGAAATAAAAGTCGATCTTTTCAAATGTTATCTAGAACTACGGCCGCTCTGCGCGGTTATGGAACGCGCTGCCAGGGGATGCCAAGATCTTGCCTCTTAGGAAATTCAAACTGTACGTAAAAAGGTACATCGTATAAATAAACGTATGTATGAGTGATTGTCTCGCTGAATGAATGAGTATCTGAATGGAATGAATGAATGAATGTATGGAGTGATTGAGGTTATGAAAGTGCGTGCGTGAGAGAGTGAGTGAACAGGAAAATGTACTATGTCAATATTCTAAATATGTAAATACTGCAAATATCTTTGTAAAACTTGTAAATATTGTTAAAACAAATGTAAGTTAGATGTAAGCTGTGCCTGTGGAGCATGAAATATGTATGTGGGGCTTGCCCTTTTTCACTAGGCCTTCCATACTTCGTGTACGATTTATGGTAAATAAATAATAATAACTATTTCGCCATATAAAGGCGAACTTAAGAAAATTTGCTATTTTCTAACCAGGCTTTGCGAGAAACGAACCACTACCTTTAACGGTAACGAGGCGGTAACAACGTTACTAATTCAGTAGCTCCAATACTTTTAACGGTAACGAGTGGGAGTGGGAGTACCAACGTTACTAAGTCAGTATCGCCACTACTTTTAACGCTAACGAGGGGGTAACAACATTACTAATTCAGTAGCGCCACTACTTTTAACGGTAACGAGGAGCGTAACAACGTTTCTAATTCAGCAGAGCCACTACTTTTAACGGTAACGAGGGGGGGGGGGGGTAACAACGTTTCTAATTCAGTAACACCACTACTTTTAACGGTAACAAGAGAGGGGAAACAACTTTGCTAAGTTAATATCGCCACCACCTTTATCGGTAACGAGGGGTTGAGAACGTTTTAACGGTAACGAAGGGAGGTAACAACGTTACTAATTCATTAGCACCACAAGTTTTAACGGTAATAAGAGGGGGTAACAACGTTACTAATTCAGTAGCGTAACGAATTATATCGCTAAAGGGGGGGGGGGTAAGAAAGTTACAAAATTAGCAGCGCCACTACTTTAAACGGTAACGAGGGGGGACAACAACGTTAATAATTCAGTAGCGCCACTAGTTTTAACGGTAATGGGTGGAGATAGGGGTTGGGGAGATAACAATGGTTGCGTTCACGGTAGCAAACAGTTGATCAACTGTTGAAGAAAGTGCGCTGTGAACGCGGTGTGATGGAGCGCTCCCTAAACTTGTTCCATGGAGCGGACGCCATTTTATGGAGCGTAGAAATACTTCGCTCCATCCACGGAACATGTTTAAATCCAACATGGCGTAGCATGAAGTAGATTTAAAAACAAATGTAAACATTGTGGAAATCCCTCAAAATAGTTCCTAAACTGATGAATACTGAAATAATAATGAAGAACACAACATCACGGTCCCTCTATAGCCTATAAAATGACCTGCATTGTGTTAAATTCGTGATAAATCTTTATTCCGATTTACGGACCGCAGTTGCGACAAATTTTAACCTATGTGTGAAACAACATAACCTGATATATCGGATGTTACATTCTTTCTTTTGTTACAAGTATTAAAAATTGTATGAATTCAGGTGTGTTGTTTCATTTTTAGTGGCAATGTGCATTTTTAAAGTTTTTAAATCGATGTTTCAGCGTTTTTCATCACTTGTCTGAGGTAATTTGGTCTGAAAATACGATTTTAACCTATGCTTTGGGCTGAATACTGTATCTCGATGAATATATTGTTGTGTAGGCAGTATAGAGAGAATCAAACTTCTAGGCTACCGGTACTGTATAAAAATACCTTTCATTTGGAGCACGCATAGGCTACCAGTCAGGCGCGGATCTAGAGTTTGGTTTTGGGGGGGGGGGGGTCAGAGAATCGATCTAGAGTTTGGCTTGGGGGGGGGGCGGTGGAGGGGGGCGGGGTCAGAGAATCGAAATTGTTAAGAAAAATGGTATCACTAAAAACGCAATCACAAAATAACCAAACGTACAAAACCAGACCAATTTTTTTGCAAGCTTCATGGATAGAAATTTGATGCGTTTAGCGCACCAAAAATATTCGTACAAATTGCAACGGCGTGTTTTGCGACTTTTACATCGAGCTTCGAGAAAAGGATCAAGGTACGTAACAGTTTCGGCAAGTCGAGTTGGTACCGACAAAGGGAGAAAGTCACAGCTTAAATTGCCAACCAAGCTTGCAGTTTGGACGTCGGCAAAAATTTTTGGTGCGAAAAAAGCCCCAGTTTCCTATCCGTGCATTACTGCACATTCATCGTGACATCACTATAAACATCGATTAGGTAATCACAAGGTTTGCTAAACAAAATAGACGAGTTGATTTTGTTGTATAACTAATAGTTTTTATACAAGAGGTTAGAAGTTGTAAATATGTACAGTTGTAACAGAACATAATAATTCCAATAAAGATAATTCAGTATTGAATAAAATGAAAAAAAAAAAACCTGTTTTTCAGTTAAAATTCGTTAAGTTTTATTTGTCTGGTAATTGTGTTTTCGTTTTTTGAGTTTGCAAAAAAAGTTGGTCTCCGTTTGGGGGGGGGGGGTCATGACCCCCGTGACCCCCTCCCCCCCCCCTTGAATCCGCGCCTGCTACCAGTACTGTATAAAAATACCTGCATTGTACTGGGCCTACCCCAAATTCTGATAGGCTAAGACCTATTGTCAAGAGTCTTGACTCAAAAATAAATTATTTCAATACCGTTGGCTACCGGTACTTGTTGGGTTAAGGATTTGTATGCAATAGAACATAAGAATTACTGTAGATCTGTTTGTGCCTGCATTATTAGGTGATTCTTCCAATAGAAAACTAAGTGTTTGGCTGATCAGAATGTAATGACTGGGAAATACTAGTACGGTACGGTAGCCTATCAGTATTTTTCTTTTCATGGTATTATCAGACTTATCTGAACAGTTCTCTTGCTTCTTGGATGCTGTTTAGGTCTAGATTAGCCTACACATCCACATTCCTTTCAAGAATGTTGAAAAACCTATTCACTAGGCCAATATTTTTTCTTGAAACAATCGTAAATGTTTCACTAAATTGTACGGTATTTTAAATTCACACAGCTCATTATCAGACCGCAAGACCTCCCCCCCCTCCCGGCTTTCAGCTTGGACTGAATGAAGTCAGTTTGGTCTTGTACAGGCCCTAGCCTATAAATATGTTTCTATGTTTGAAGGAAACCAGCTTCCCTTGGTAAGCATTTCAAGTACCGGTAACCATTACTTTTCTTTTCATGGCATTAGCAGTCTTATCTTAACAGTTATCTTGCTTCTCGGTTGCTGTTCAGGTCTAGATTAAACATCCACATTCCTTTCAATGTAATGAATATTACCTACCGTACTGGTACAGTACCATTGGCTATAATTGGGCAGGCTCAATAGCCAATGTTCACTGCAGTAGGCTACCAGTACGGTACATCAAGAAGCTGGTAATGGTTATGTACTGACACTCAAGATATATAATATATTTTTCTTCTTACACTAGCAGAGAAAATTGAGTACTGTTCAACACAGCACTTACCCAGTTTGTCCAATATTTCCTTACCTTATCTCAACCTGCCAGAGTATTAACATTTTGTAACAGTTATTGTATGCACATACTGTATTTTGTCCATGCTTCAACTAATCCAACACCAAAATTTCCATCCTTGACTTCCTTTTGTCAAACGAGCGATGATTTTCTCTCTGATGACAGGTTAGGACTCTGTACTCGAATAGGAACTGACTATTAAGTAAAATGCATTATGAGAATGGATTTAGAAATTGTGACATAAGGCTAATTTATTTTACTCACTCTCTTGTGTATATGCTACATATTGATCTATATTTTAACAGTAGCCTAGGCTACAGGATACATTTCAAAATGCTGTGGTGTCCAGTGGCGTATACTGGTCTGAAGATCTGGGCTACCACTGAGCTTAATATTACACAAATGATGCTTTTGAACTGCCGTGCGAAAAAAAAAATCCTTTCACGGCTAAATAACAAACACGGCCAGCAATACAATTTAGACAGTTTAGAACTGCCAGATAACCTATTCCACCTAGCATATAGATGATGTGAAATGACGTGTGTACATTGACACACAATTGCAGTTCAGGTCATATGTATAATATGAACTTTCTCACTGTATAGACGACGGCTGAAAGGAACTTCTAACAAACTCTCTATTATACAGTCATTGGCATTTAAAGCCCCCGCATGTGTTAGTTCCATAATTGTCTTACAAAATCACAACTGGCACAGTTAAAACAAAACACTACATAGAGATTCTTCAGCATACACACATTTAAATAAATCACACATCGAAAATACTACAATTTCTAAAACATATTCACATATATGCGCGCGATAATGTATATTTATTGTAGGCTATTTGTTCCTTTAAACGCTTTTAACTTCAAAGAATCCTCTGGTACTCAATTAAATTAGTCCCTGGCTGCGCGAGCCAGCGGAGTGTGGGCCAGATATGCGGGGCAACTAAGCGCTCCTTAGCCTGGGGTTTAACTTGAATCGGGGTTAAAAATTGGCGGTTTCTAGTTGTTAAGCGAATAATTTTTATTTGATGTTGTGTATGCAATCATTTAAATATTTGGTCGTTTGCTGTTATTTTGCGTGGTATAAATATGTTAGTACCTATTTCGCTCCGTGTTACTCAGACCATCGCCGCTCCAAGCTGTGTTTATTCTTGTTAGGCGCTGTCCAGTATGGTATGAAACCGCTGACCGTAGCGGCAACTCACTCGCTATGTAGCGATGGGCCTGCACCGAACAAGGGTGGGCGCAGAGAGATGGGGATAGCGGCGTAAGGCTGCCGCTTTCTCGGTCGGTTTCTGCTGCGTTGCCGCGTTGACTACCCACTAACCATTATTTCTTTCGATAAAGAAGAATGTGCATGAAAGTCACGATTGTTTGAATGCTTTGTTGAACCAGTAACAAAGTGTTATTTATTTTTAATGTAATTTCTTGGGCTAACGCCGGTAGCCCCGGTAGCCCTAAGAATACGCCCCTGGTGGTGTCAGTAGTTATGCATGTATTTTTAACTGAGGCTAGGATTGGGAAGGAGGCTTTAAGTTACAAGCTTAGTAACCTGTAAAGGAAATTGTTAGTAAAATGAAAACTTTAAGGGAGTGAGGAGTCATGAATATTACCTACTGGTACTGTACAGTAGGCTATAGGCTACAATTGGTCAAGCTTGCTAGCCTAGGTTCACTGCAGTAGGCGACCAGTACATCAAGAAGCTGGTAATGGTTATGTACTGACACTCAAGATATATAATATATTTTTCTTCTTACACTAGCAGAGAAAATTGAGTACTGTTCAACACAGCACTTACCCTGTTTGTCCAATATTTCCTTACCTTATCTCAACCTGCCAGAGTATTAACATTTTGTAACAGTTATTGTTTGCACATACTGTATTCTGTCCATGCTTCAATTAATCCAACACCATAATTTCCATCCATGACTTCCTTTTGTCAAACGAGCGATGATTTTCTCTCAGGGAACAGGTTCGGTCTCTGTACTCAAATATGAGCTGACTAATAAGTAAAATGAATTATGGGAATGGATTTAGAAATTGTGACATAAGGCTAAATTATTTTACTCACTCCCTTGTCTGTACAGTATGTTATGGTACATATTCATCTCTATTTTAACAGTACAGGATACCTTTCAAAATGCTGTGGTGTCGGTAGTAGTGCATGCATTTTTAACTGAGGCTAGGATTGGGAAGGAGGCTTTAAGTTACAAGCTAAGGAAATTGTTAGTAAAATGATAACTTAAAGGGAGTGAGGAGTCATGAATATTACCTACTAGTACTGTACAGTATAGGCTACAATTAGGCAAGCTCACTAGCCTAGGTTCACTGCAGTAGGCTACCAAGAAGCTGGTAATGGTTAGGCCTATGTACTGAAACTCAAGAAATATAATATATTTCTCTTCTTACACAAGCAGAGAAGATTGAGCACTGTTCAACACAACACTTACCTAGTTTGTCCAATATTTTCTTACCTTATCGCAGCTTGCCTGAGTTTTAACAGCTCATTACAGTGATGCTTCACTTTATAATCTGCATATTCATTCACACAGCATTATTTGCTGCTGACCACAGAAGACCTGATGTTCTTGTACGGTGACTGAATGAACTATGTTTGTTACAAAACTACACCTACGGTATAGTTCTTTTGTACTGTAGTTTCATTTGTATTCAATCTGGTACGGTAATGAGCCTAGGTGGAAGATATTACTTCTTTTAACATTTAGTTTGCTGATTCGTACCAACCATCTATCTACCAGGCACATATTGAGCAACAAAGGGAATTGTTATTAACCAAGTATCAATATCTTTAAGAGAGTGATGAGTCATGAATGTTACCTTCGGTTATGGTATGCAATTGTGCGAGCCCACTAGCCAAGCCCCATTGAAGTACCAGTATCGTACATCAAGCAGCTGGTAATGATTATGTACTGAAATTCAAGATAAAATGTAGTCATCGCTGCTTTTCGGGTACAAAATTATAAATATATAAACACTCTCCTGGAAAAAAATTACATGTATTAGTTAGTTATCACACCTAAATGGGCAATGGGCAACTAATACATGTACGGTAATTGTTTCCAGGAGTGTGTTTACATATTTATAATTTTGTACCCCATGTTGACCGACTGAGAAGCAGCAAAGACAATTTGTATAGGCAACGCTGAAAAAAAAGAATGGCTTCAAATTGTCAAAGAAAAATGTATTCTTTAGCACTGCTTCATTTATATTTGTTCCTAGGAGTCATTCATCCTAGTACTTTCCTGCTTTTTACACCTTATTTTTTTTCAGTTTATATTTTTGCAGTCTAGTTTCCTCTACCTCATTCTATACTGTCCAGGCTTGGGTTGCAATAATTTTAAAATGCCCTACTTTCCTTAATTCTTTCTATGTTACTGGACCATTTGTTGACATGATCTATTGAAAAATCAATTGTGAAAGCATCTTTTAGACAACTGTTTTCAACCAAAAATCTGTAGCCTAACATTTTTCATTTTCATTCGATGAACAGTAGCCTATAGGGAATATGGTATGGAAACCAGTTGTGTATTGATAGGAGGAGAATGGACTGCCAAGTAAGAGACTAATATTTAAGGTAATCCATCAACAGTTCATGTTGTGCCTTTCTCTTTAAGTACTAATATTGGGGTGTAAACAAGTAAGGTACCGGTATAACAAGGATAATACAGGCTCGTACCATGATTTCCTTTGCTTTAGATGAGGGACCCAGAAATTTTATTTCTAGATGCTGGTTATAATTTTAAAGGGTGGAACCTTGAGGTCATCTGACCTTATTGGATAGGGGAAGGGTAATGATCCAGATAAATACCCCTAGTTGACAGGTAGGGACAATGTGTTTTATATTCTTGTAGTGTTTCAAATTAATTTTGCAATCTAACCTGATTTTTTTGTAAATACAATTAATTTGTATAGTACAGTAACTAAAAACTGTACAGCACAGCTAAGCTGATGAATAAATCCAAAAGCTTCAAATATAAGAAGCAGGAACAAATTAGATAGATGAAGCAGTGCTAACAAATAATGAAGTCATCATGTGTGGATGTGTGGTAAGAGGTTTACTGCTAGACTTACAGACTCTTGACCCTTCTCATATGATATAACCCTACATTAATAAAATCAAAGCTACGTATATTGATATTCTTGAATAAATATTCGTCTATTGAGACGTGGGCCTAACCTACCGTGTTCAATTTGAAGGGATTAAAATGACTTCAATTATCATAAATCTTGAGATATACCTCCTTAATATACTGTAGCCTACCATACGTTAAACTGTCAAGTATTCTTTACCGTCGCCGAACTAGCATAACACAATAAATGCCGTATCAGAAAGACAAGAAATTTACGTACGTAGGCCTAATATTATCGGGAGCAAGGTATGGTTTGATACATGTTCACAGCCTTTGGTACATAGTTTCAGAGCAATTTCGTTCCGAGTTGCAAAACTAAAGGTAAATAAGATACTGATCTAATATCAGCATTCACTCTCATAAGATTATCGGATCATTTCAACATCGCCCTTGTCCACTTTCGAACAACGCGCGCTGCTACAGATCAGATGGAGCAAACCGTTCACAGGTACACGTAAAACCTGATCCCGCTCCCGATACATCAGCTTTGGAGCTGTTGATCAACTGTTTGCTACCGTGAACGCAACCAATGATACTGATTCAGCTGCGGCACTACTTTTAACTGTAACGAGGTGGGGGGGGGGGGGGGGGGGGCGGTGGCAACAACGTTACAAATTCAGTAGCGCCACTAGATTTGAGGGTAACGAGGGGGAAAAACGTTACTAATTCATTAGCGTCACTACTTTTAACAGTAACACGGGGGTAACAACATTACTAATCCAGTACCGCCACTACTTTAAACGGTAACAAGAGGGGCGAAACAACTTTACTAAGTTAGTAGCACCACATGTTTGAACATGTCTTTTAGTGTCTAATTTAAAGTCGGGCCACCCTATTATTTTTAAATATAAAATAAAATAAGAGGAGGTAACAACGTTACTACTAATTCAGTAGCACGACAACTTACAGTACTGTTTGTAGAAAGTGAAACACCCATAGAAAATGGTCGGAGACACTCCCAGAACAGAGGTCGTGTAGGACTGCGGAACCATACTAAGTGATTGAAATCTCAGAGAGATGGCGTGCACATGGGCCAACCAGTGCCCTCTGTCGTGGAACCGGACAGGTCAGTGTTCCGCACAGCTCTGTCGGCGTGGGGCCGTCATACCAAGTGGAAACGTGTAAGCAAGTGCAACGATGCCTCGCCGACTTCACAGTGACTAGCAGCATGTGAGTGCGGTTGAACGGGGCAGAATGCTTGGGCTCCGGGAGGCTGATCTGTAATTCTGGGACATTGCGGCTCGTACAGGGCACGCTGCATCAACAGTAAGGCGAATGTGGATCCAGTGGAGAGAGAAGGGCCGTACACAGCGACGACAGGGTACAGGACGATGCAATGTGACCACAGCGCGCGACGACCGTCATCTTCTCAGCATGGCCGTATCGGACAGAACAGCGTCGTCCTCGGTGTTGGCCCGACTTTGGAGCACTGCAGCGGGAGTGGACATGTCTGCGTCGACGGTGCGGCGCCGTCGTTTGAGGGCTGGACTGGTAGCACGCATGCCACTGCGTCGGCTTCCATTGACTGAGAACCACCGATGCCTCCGACTACAATGGGCACGTGCACGCTGACACTGACAGGTTGAGTGGCGAAATGTAGTGTTTTCTGACGAGACCCACTTCAACCTGTCCTACAGCGATGGCCGCATACGCGTTCGACGCCGCCGTGGAGAACGCAATAAGGCAGACTGTATTGTTGAGCGGCACAGCGGACAAATACCAGGTGTAATGGTTTGGGGCGCAATTGCCTATAACAGGCGATCGCGCCTCGTACGTCTTGCGGGCAATCTGAACAGTGACCGCTACATCAGGGAAGTTTTACAGCCCGCGACACTGCCCCTCTTGCAGGCCGTTCAACAGGCCATATTTCAGCAGGACAATGCCCGCCTGCATGTGGCGAGGAATGTGCAAGCCTTCTTCGCAGAACGACAGATACCTCTGCTTCCCTGGCCTACCCGTTCGCCTGACATGTCGCCCATCGAACATGTCTGGGATATGGTCGGTCGGCAACGTGATCGTTCAGGTCCACCTGCCGCCACTGTTGATGCATTGTGGACGCGCCTACAAACCGCGAGGGACGGTATTCCCTAGCAGCGTATTTAAGCGCTGTATGTTTCCATGCCACGACGTCTAGTGGCTCTGAGTGCAGCACGTGGTGGCGCGACGCCGTACTGAAGATCGACCGTCGGCGTGCATGTACCGGACTGTTCTTCTAATCAGTAATGTATTGTCATGTCCCTAATCTGTGGTATAGAGTGCAATGTGGTCACATCTCTTGTTCTTGGTGTTTCACTTTCTATAAACAGTTGTGTATATCGCTAATGCGAGGGGATAATCAAGTTACTAAATTAGCAGCGCCACTAGTTTTAACGGTAACGAGGGGGGTTAACAACGTTACTAATTCAGTTACGCCACTAGTTTTAACGACAACGAGTGGAGTGGCGGGGGAGGGGGGGGGGCTAACAACGTAACTGATTCAGCTGCGCCACTAGTTTTAACTTTAACTAGGGGAGGGGGGCAACAACGTTACTAATTCAGTAGCGCCACTAGTTTTAACGGTAACGAGGGGGTATCAGCATTACTAATTCAGTAGCGCCACTTCTTTAAACGGTATTAAGTGGGGGGCAACAACTTTACTAAGTTAATATCGCCATCACTTTTAACGGTAACGAGGGGGTAAGAACGTTACTAATTCAGTAGCGCCACTATATTTAACGGTAACGAGGGGGTAACAACATTACTAATTCAGCAGAGCCACTACTTTTAACGGTAACGAGTGGAGTGGTGGTGGTGGTGGTGGCAACAACGTTACTAATTCAGTGGCGCCATTATTTTTAACGGCAACAAGGGGTAACAACATTACTAATTCAGTAGCGCCACTACTTTAAACGGTAACAAAAGGGGGGTAACAACTTTACTGAGTTAATATCGCCACCACTTTTAACGGTAACGAGGGGGTAAGAACGTTACTAATTCAGTAGCGCCACTACTTTTAACGGTAACGAGGGGGTAACAACGTTTTTAATTCAGTTAGCGCCACTACATTTAACGGTAACGAGGGGGCAACAACGTTTCTAATTCAGCAGCGCTACTACTTTTAATGGTAACGACGGGGTAAAAACGCTTCTAATTCAGTAGCACCACAAGTTTTAACGAGGGGGGTAACAACGTTACTAATTAAGTAGCGTCACTACTTTGAATGGTTTCGAGTGGAGTGGTGGGGGGTAACAACGTTACTAATTCAGTAGCACCATTACTGTCAACGGTAACGAGGGGGTGGGAGGGTGGTAAGAATGATACTAATTTAGTAGCGCCACATACTTTTAACGGTAACGAGGGGGTAACAATTTACTAATTCAGTAGTGCCACTACTCTTTACGGTTACGAAGTGACAACAATGCTCATCACTTTTCCAATGATAATTATCCTTAATTTATTTTTTTATTTTTTCGGAAGGAAACAATAGACTACTAGTACGGTACTGCATTCATGAACTTTAAACAAATCCTTTCATGCAAGTCTGTCTTCTTTTTCCTCGGACTCCAGAAGGAACAACTCATCTTACCCCTTAACTGGCAGTGTCTTGGGGCGAGTTTTGAATATAGTTCAGAGGTGCCTCGTCCCAGGTGGCCTCTGATTGGTTCTCTTTAGGATAAGTTCAGACAAGGATTTGAGAAAGAAGTGGTAATCTAGAATGTCGGGGTATAACAATTTTTAATTTTGTCCCTAAAGAATTTATTTACGAGTGGTAAATCTATGGAGATGAGATTGTTGCAATAATCATCTATTAATCATAAATACGATTTAAGCATTGTCAATTCATTTCTTTCCATATTAGAGGAATCCACTATTCCTTAGTGTTACTTTGGTAATTGTAACGGTAACTTTGTTATTATTTTTAGTAAGTAACGGTGACTGTAAGCAGTTACCTTTCAGAGAAAGCAACTGTAACGGTAATATTGTGGTGTTTGAAGCCATATTTTCAGTGTTGCCTTAGTAAACAAGAGTTTAGTGCTTTTCAGTCGGTCAACACGAATGTACCCAAAAGAGATGGGTTTTGCCCTAATCCTGAAATAAATTACATGAGATTAATAAAACACTAGGATGACCAGTTTCGATCGTCAAGCGATCATCATCAGATCCATTACACTTAGGCTACAAAATCTATGTTTGAAATACAGGTGAAAATATTTACAATATGTACAATTATTTAGTTGCAGTATTGGTACTGCAACTGTCAGTGTATGCTAAATGCAGTATATATGTTAGGTGAAATGCTAAATGGTGATAGCTATCCGGAGATTGTACTTTAGAGAGATTATATGGTTGTAAACTATGGTTAAACTATAAAATTTTAGGCTAACTACTTATCTGATTGTCTTCCGTACTACAGCTACTCGCAGTTTTCGTGCTCACTGGAACTCACTGTGCGGTCGACTGCGGTGGTTATCTTAACGACTGGTTTTTCCCTGCCTTCTTCCCCCTGTCCCTACGTGCTGTGGGGAGTGATAGCGATGTGTTTAAGTGAGGTGTTGCCAACCTAGATAAGATGTATGTTATTGAATGAGGTGGGTCTACAACTATTAAAGACCGTGGATTAGCCCTCGCCACGCGTGGAGCATAACCCATTCGAACTAAGCGTTGACGCTCTTATGAGGACGTCCCGGCACCTTTAATACTGCCGCGAATATGGGCCTTGGTTTGTTGCAGAAGAAAAGTACATCGTACACCTGATCCAGATAACATTTACCTATTAAAAAACCCCTAATTTCCCCCCTTTTTTATCTAGCTTGGCTGTGTCGCTAAATTGTGTTTTGTTTCCGACAGGGTGTGTACTACGGGCTCTGATGGGCTTTTACATTTAGCGAACTACCCCAGAATTGATGACTTCGAAGTCTTTAAAACTGGATTTTCGCTATGTTATTTAATAGGTTAATAGTCATGGGTGGAGAGTACATGATCCTCAGCATTCATTTAGTGATATGTAATTCTTACATTCTTGATATGCAACATGATTTTGTAATGTATCTGACAGCAGTGTCTGCGCGCTGGATGGAACAGCGCGCACGCTGTAGTACGTGTCTTAGTTCTCCACTGAACGCACGAGTCCAGAACTCCCCAAGATATTAGAAACAGTGTTGGAGTGTAGGGATCGTTTTGTGTAATATAAAAATAATTTTGAATTAGGGATAAGTGGCATTAAATATATGGCTGATATCCGTTTGCGAAGCGTAAACACGGGGGAAATTTTAAGGCGCAGAGAACGACAGATAGTTTGTAACGTCTGCAATTATATAAAGACCAAGAATCAGGAGAAAAGTGCTGCTGTACGTTTTCAAAAACCCGTGATATATTATTATTATTAACTACTCACCTGCAATAATATGCGAAACAGTACTTTCATGCAGTTAAACTACGCGATTTGAGCCGAATGAGAAGCGTGTAGTTTTGTGTAAAATAAACCGCTAAGGCTCATTATGAAATGGATAATGATTGTTTTGAGAAATATTTTAAAGAACAGATTGTCTCAAATTTCCCACATCAGTCTGTAGTATTTGCCATTCATTGTCCCATGTACGTTGTGCCACTGAATTTTTTGTTTACTTTCTTTCATCTATCTATACCGAGCTCGATAGCTGCAGTTGACAGTATCCAGTATTCGGGAGATAGTGGGTTCGAACCCCACTGTCAGCAGCCGTGAAGATGGTTTTCCGTGGTTTCCCATTTTCACACCAGGCAAATGCTGGGGCTGTACCTTAATTAAGGTCACGGCCACTTCCTTCCCACCCCTAGCCCTTTCCTGTCCCATCGTCGTCATAAAACCTATCTGTGTCGGTGCGAAGTAATGCAACTTGTAAAGAAAATCTTTCATCTACGCGTGTAATAATATATGAATTATCATATAAGAACAAAATTACTTGTTATTTCCGGGTACTCTCTTCGCCTCTGCAGATGAAAGTGACTCACTGGGATCCGTGTAGGTTTCGTTGCGACAGATGATTTGTATCCTGTCACTGACCTAGGCTGACCTTGGAGAATATATCGCCATATTACGTATTAAACTTGATCCGTATCTAACGGATGACTCAGGTTAGCTTTCGTGTCATTTCAATGGTTTTGTCATTGCCATACCACACGTAACTAAAATTCCAATGTAAATAAATAGTAAATTGTCGCAGTATTTATAATCCGTTCTAAGCATTATGTAAATCAATTACTATTCTCGGCTCCCCCACTCCTTAAGGGAATAAGTCATTCTTTATCTTTATTAAAAACTGTTCATCCAAATTCTGTTATTCTTACGGGAATTTTAGTAAAAGGTTGCAGATAATAATGACGCGAAGGATCGAAATTTCGTCGGGATGAGGAGCTCGCTGATACTCAGTCCGGCAGCGGGCTGTACTACTCGTGTAAAGTGCTGTACAATAGCTGCCCTTCTACACTCGCTAGACGTGGCAACGCTTGTGTCATAAGAGCCCGTAGTACACTCTTAACTCTGGACGGACATCGATTTAGCCCCTCAAAGACAACATCCTGTTCCTGTAAGCAGGCCCGACGAGAGGGGGGGTCAGGCAGGGCTGGTGCCCCGGGGTCCGACCCTCCCAGGGGGGCCCGGCGTCCTAGGAGGATGGGCCCAATCAGGCATTGATTTATTATTGCCTTTATGTGACTTGAATTTTTTACTGGCAATCATTTAGTGAATGCAAAGAACTGTCTGTGAACAGAGTTACGAGGATTGAAAAACTTATTCTGTCAAGTGGACAATATTCCTTTACAAAGCGCTTGTGGGCTGAACAACTATCTCAAAGCGGTCAACTTAGGCGATGCGGCTTCGCTATGTATTGTTCTCAGATTCTAAATTTCGCTTATTCGCCTTATGCACCAAACCTTCAAATAACTTTCTCATCCCTTCACTTATTTCGCCAAGGCCACGAGAGCCTGGACTGCCCTGGTGTGTTAGGTCAGGTAGCTCAATAGATTGAAGTTTGGTGCGTCACGTCAAGCTTAGATATTTAGAGGTGATAGTGTCTGAAATGAATATATTGTCTAACTGGACGTATCGTATGCCATGCAGGCGGGTAAGTAAAATAAATTTTAAAGTAGCGTCACTTTAAAGTTATTGTTGATTTAAGGGGCGGAACAGCGATATCATCGTTCCCTAGTAATTCACATTCGCACTATGAGAAAAATTATCATTGCTGGCTAAATATCTTGCGAAAGGGTGGGATGATTCTGTTGTTCATCTTCTCGTATACTGAATTGAGAAAACTATGCTAACATTTGAATAATCTGTATGTTTAGGTACAGTATACACATTATTATTACTGGTTCATTCAATACGATCAACAATTATCCTAGGTACTTGGGTTCGTGCTCAAATCATTTCTGAATAAGGGATTTATTGAAAACCTACATTACTATTGGTACTAGAGTTGCGAAATATATCCAAAGGCTGAAACTAAGGTAACATTCGAATATTTATCTGGACTGTGTGTTTAATTACCCAGGGGAAAATGACAATTAAGCTAGGGCACTGAACTTTGTTTTCCATCCTCTCAAGGAACGTCAGTGGTACGGGCAGATGACATATATGTTCCGCCCCTTAAAACAACAATAAGTAACGTCAGGGGTGTGCATGGCGACGGAGAAATTAATATATTGCATGTAGGCAACCGCGCAGATTTTCCTAAGACCCAATATTTGAACTATGCTTAATTTAGAAGAAAATTAAGATGAAGTATTGTCAAATATTAATAAAAAATACAATTTTGTTTTGAGCTGGTGCAGTGGCTATTATTATTATTGTACATTTCTACGTCATTTATTCCCAAGAGCAGCATCGATCTGCGAAGCCCTTTTTCAGGAAGCGAAGAGATACTTTCCCTTGCGAATCAAGCCATTTTGTGATACGCTTCAACGTCTCAGTACAGATAAACATAAAATGAGTTGCTCTCTTTATCTACGACTTAGAAATGGCTCCGGGTCCTGACGAAGCCGCGGCAGGAATGCAGGATTCGGCTTCCCGACTGCGGAGTTAAATAAGGTACTTTCCCGGCATTTGTCTGGAGGGAAGAACCACACTCAGGATAGCCGCTGTCAGTACCGGGATTCGAACATCCGATCTGCAGACTTGCTGTAGACTCCCATCACGGTTGTTGGTGATCTTCACCGCGGGGTCTTTCTTGAAGGTGCGAGAGCTTTTACTTCAATATCGGAGAGTCATTCCTATCTTATATATAAAAGTGAAAGTCTGTATGTGGGTATGTGGGTGGGTGGATTTGTTCCGTATACAAATCTACACCGTTCCACCAATCTCAACCAAATTTTGCATACACATAGTTTAGGACCCGGAAGGAACGGCTGGCTACATGGATTTTCGATAGTCTTTCTCATTCTTCTGATATCGGCCTATTTGCACTCGAGCAAAGGCTAATATATTCAGAAAATTAACTTTTGAAGGAACGGCATGTCTATGGCAACAGTAGCACAAGACGGGTCCACCAAGTTTCATTCTATCTCGGTAAGAGCCCATGCCACTCAATTTTCTAAACGGCAACACTACCTCAAGAAGTGATCACCAGGTTTCCACCTGTCTCTGTAAGGGGCCATGCTACTCCATTTTCTCCATGACTACAGTCTAGACGTAAACACCAGGTCATGGGCCTCCATTTTCTATACAAACCACGATAAGAACATTAGGAATATGAACGCCTTAAAAATCTGAATACGTAGTTTTTTTTTTAAATTTTTATTAACAGGGATCGATGTAGGGAATTAAAATAATAATAAAAACAAATACATCGGCTAACCCTGCACGCGACCTATGTAACAACGGCTATAGATATCGTCACGAAACTTAGTATTAAGATTAAATGAGCTTAAATGATTCTGTTATTGTTGATTGATTTAGAGGCTTGGCCGCATCATGGCCACGTAGCCTCATGAACTTCAGTGTGCATGATTTTTTTCTGATAACCAGTGTTACTGTGATGGATGTAGTAGTGTGTGTATTTGTAATTCAGGTGAGGATTAAAAATGAGGTTGATGTTGCCTTCAGTTAGAAACTATCCCTGTATTTGCTTCGAGTAGAAGTAGGAAACCACGGAAAACATCTTCCAAGTTTTGCCACGGGAGGCACAGTGTACCCTCTTCCAGCTCTCGGACCAGAATTAACATTTCTTGGCAGAGCCGGATTCAAACTCGGACCTCCATGGCGACAGCCGAGAATGTTAGCCGCTAATCCACGTGGTCGGCTGAATGTGACATTTTGGGTCTAATGTCATACTCTTGATGCCGCTGCTGTTACGGGAGATTTTGAATCTTTACCATATGACGGAAGGTATCACGCGCAATGTAGTTGTGTTATACTCTACGTTAAGGTGTGTTCTACTAACAATATCTTTACGTTTATTTTTAATTAATCCTAATGTTTTATGCTGCATTGTTTTAATTGTTGACATTGTTAACCTGTACCGGCTATCTTTTGTATTACAAATCAGGAATACAGTAACTGTAATAAGACTTGACTAAGACTAACAGAACCAGAATAATTTGTAGCAACCAAAATGAAACAGTAACCTAAAATGATTAACCACGCAGATTTCTAATTAGGACATGACTGTAATAGTAAATAACCTCCTTCACTGCCCTCAACAGTACCGTAGCAAACCTACAGCTAACTGACGTCACCAATAATTCTCATAGTAATCATTAGAAGCCATGATCAGGCTCCTTTTTTACTTAAACATGGGTACTTTCAAATTACTAGGTAAATAATATCGTACGTTTTTCTTACATCTAAAAACTACATCCATACTAATATATAAAAGTGAGATGGTATGTGTCTGTGTGTCTGTGTATTACTCGATCACCAAAGAACCACTGGTCCGATTTACATGCAATTTTACATGGAAGTAGCTGATTTACCTGGTTAATATAAAGGCTAATTTTGATTTCAATACTTTGCACTATTTAATGATGGCGACCATTTAAGTGACGTCATTACACCCTTTGGTTTCAAACATTCATATTTCAATTTCAAATAAAAAGAGAACGCTAAGAAATAGCAAACTTTAGATGGCATATGCTAGGTTTAAAATTTAAATTTCTATCACAATGGTCCTTATCACTTTTCGTGTATCTCCAACTGTTAGCGAGTAAAACCTAATTGTGTGCTATAAAGCAAGGTCAATGCCAAGCGGTGTAGCTGGACAAAATGTTCCATCCTAACTCTCCCTCCGCGCAGCACATCGCCTATCACCTGTTTTAACTGTCACCTTCACATTTCAATTTATTTATGACCAGTAGCGAAGCACGGGTACTTCAGCTAGTAGCCACTAAATTACAATGGTCACCAAATTTTACTCCAAAATATCACAAAACTAATCACCCAATTGGCCTGTTGTTGTTGTTGTTGTTGTTTGAGTTTTCAGTCTTTTGTCTGGTTTGATGCAGCTTTCCATGCCTCCCGGTCCTGAGCTAATCGTTTCATATCTACATAGCTACCTCACCCTACATCCGAGGCAATCTGTTTAACATATTCTAACCCTGGTCTACCCCTACAGTTCTTGTCCTCGACCCTTCCTTCCATAACTAAGCTTGCTATTCCTGGGTGTCTTAGTATGTGTCCTACCAACCTATCTCTTCTCTTCATTAGCAGTCGCCAGAAACATCTCTCCTCTCCCACTCAAACTCAATAATTTGGACCTAATTTTTGCAAAAATTTCCGGAGGAGGATACCCGGACCCCACCCGGAGCTTGGTGATATTCCATCTCCCAGATCTTCTGTGTGTCCACTCCCCCATAATCTTGGCTTAAATCCGCCTCTGATGGTCACCAGTCATATATAGGGTTGGAGATTTTAGGAGAACTTGGCTCTAGTTTTGCTTACTGCAAAGCAATATTAAATTATAAGAAATCCACTGACTGCAAATTACAAAATATAGTTCAAATTCACATTTTCTTCTTTTCTGAAAACAAATCACTGATCAGCTGCAATCTACTGATAGCACATAATTATTTGACTTACGCATGAGTACTGTATAGCTGTAGCCTCCGTGGCTTAGGCGGCAGCGCGCCGGCCTCTCACCGCTGGGCCCGTGGTTCAAATCCCGGTCACTCCATGTGAGATCTGTGCTGGACAAAGCGGAGGCAGACAGGTTTTTCTCCGGGTACTCCGGTTTTCCCTGTCAAAAATTTCATTCCAGCAACACTCTCCACTATCATTTCATTTCATCTGTCATTCATTTATCATCATTGTCCCAGAGGAGTGCGTCAGGCCTCGGCAGCCGGCACAGTTCATATCCTCGCCGCTAGATGGGGGCTCCATTCATTCCATTCCTGACCCGGTCGGAGACTGGAAGCAGGCCGTGGATTTTCATTTCACTGTATAGCTGTGGTTGATTATGAAAATGTATTTTGCTTTGTTTAATGTACAAAGATGTGTGATCGCCGTTCTACCAAAACACTTACCAGTGTCGGGGGCGTGACTCTTCAAGAGCAGCAAATTTTAAGAATGTCAACATAAAAACACTATACGTAAAACGTATTTTAAAATCAGTCTTGACTTTGTGTAAAAATCATGTTTTCATTATAAAAGGAGATTACGTCATATGTCACAAAGGTCGTAGTACTGCACAGCGTACAGTATAGCCTTTCCACCTCTTTTAAACACGCAGTTCAGTGAGCTGAACTTCCTGTTGATTAAATTTTGGGTCTGAGGACGTCGTGGTCATCAGTCCTTTCTACTTACTGTGCGTGTAGAACTCTGTCGGGCAATCTATATCTGAAGTTAATAATATAATTTTAATTAATTTGGGATAGAATTGGGGAGGAAATGAATCTACGATGGTGCAACTACACCTTTGGCTATAGGGTTAATACGATGAATCACGGAAGAGCTTAGAATCACTGACGGAGGAATTCAAACCCACCTGTTTCTGAGTTCATGGAAAACAGCTTTTTCCATTGTGAATTTGTTCCCCAAGTTGCATATTGCGTTTACGAATATCACTGAAGTTCTAAAATTATTGATATCAAAGAGGATCTGCAGAATTTTAAATCTGAACACTGTGCATGCTTACAGTGTTACCTCATCGGGGCAAATTTAGATCTGTCAAACGCCAAAACTAAACAGTATAGTGAATTTAATGAAAATTATTACCTAGTTCTCGATGACCTTACTCTGATATTTATTTCTGTTAATTGAAAATAATGCATTGGTACGCGCTTGTCAGGTATAAACATTGAATTTGCAAATACTTTTGCGTGCATTCCCCCAGTTTCACTGTTGTAAATTTAACATACCAGCATTAACTTGTTTATATTGATAGTAATTTAAGCTCTGCTTGTGATAATACATATAGCATGGATTTAGTGGAATATATAATTGAAATATTATTATACAATAGCCTATGTATTGCAGCCAATGGTCATATCAGGACATTTCAATTGAACGCCCATAGGCTATCTAACAAGTTCAATTTCAAGTAGTTCCAATTTTGGCTAACAGACGTCACAGTAACTAACACCCAGCGGCGAACGTTGGAACTTGAGAGCGTTTCTAACCAAATAACCTACACATTTTGACTACACACTACAAATTGAAGTGGTAGATTCTTTTACATGCCATAAATCTGCATTACATGGGCCCTCCGGCTTTACTTCCTCTCCAAATACAGGCATAATGAAGGATTTCAACGCTTTTAAAAATCCGACGACTTCGGCCGGGTTTAAACCCGCGATCTTGGGCATAGCAGCTCAGCATGCTACAATTATTATTATTATTATTATTATTATTACTTCAATAGAGAACTAAAAGGGAAGAGACCGAGGGGAAGACCCAGAAAACGATGGCTTGAGACCGTGAAATCAGAAGAGGAGAAAATGGGCTGAAATGGGAAGAAGTTGTAGAACGAAAGTTGTGCAATGACAGAAAGCAGTGGTGAGCGCTTGTCTACCGCACCCGGGAAACTGGGGACGGAAAAGGAAGATGATGATTATTATTATTGCTTGCTGGTTTTTTATGTTCTTGTAATTGATTTCATGATAAACATTTTGTGCAAGAACAGTTTGTGCAAATTTACGAGGATTATAATTTAAATTTACAGAATTTGGTTATAAAGGGGGGCCCGGGAGATTCCAGCCCCAGAGCCCGTCGCCGCTCTCCACGGCCCTGCCTGTAAGTATGATATTGTATCGGATCCAACGGTGTTGGGCTCAGCGATTGGAAATTTTTAAACTTTTCTCTTCACTTCGAAATAATTTTGCATAGAACGCTACGGGAGCATCCATTATCAGTGAACAATACCACCCCTCAGCCGGAAGCTGCTAGCGGAAGCAGCTGGGACATAAGATAAGAAAACAACTTCCTCCTAGCTCCTCCGCTCTTAGCCCATACAGCACATACTACTGGTCAATATGAAGAAAATGTAGGCGTGAGCAATCCTAGTATGTCTTGTACTAGATTAGGACGGAACGACAACGATCATAATTTTAACGTAAATCTTCATTCTGATTTTTGTATTGTGTGCCTATTTTCCCAAATGTCGCTTACTGGCTGGAGTGAGCAGGGACAGCAACGGACGTGGAAATAAAATTTGACCTATCTGAAGCCCACAGCCGATTCGTTGACAATCCTAGCCTCAATTACAATTACCCACGCTAATACAGACACCACAGTAACACACAGGAGCGAACTGAAAAAGAAATGTCTGTGAACCAAGCGTCCAAGCGATCCCTCTTTATTTCAAGTCATAGGTACATTCGTTTTCCTTGCTGTGAAAAAGTTTACTCACAGCTATAAGAATGTTTTTTTCCACTTTTTGTTATAAAAGGCTCGTAAGGCAAACCTGAGAAGAGGTGGGTTCAATTCTGACGTCAGCCATCGCAGAAATGGTCTTCCGTGTTTTCCACTTCTACTCCAGGCAAATACCGGTATGGTACCTTACTTTTTATTTTTAATGGCTTAATTCCATTAATATTTCAATGGATTTACCGTAGTTAATAAAAACAATACATTTTCATCGTATAAATGAACAGCCACTTCATACCCAATCTAGTCTCAGTTACAAATACTCGCTACCGTACTACACACACCACAATATTACAGGCCATCACCCAATTATAGCCTTCATACACCCAAGCACTCCTAATAATCACGACTACAAGCCCCTAAATAAAATAACAACTATTAAAACCAGAGAGCTTTTATATTCTATTAATTCCATATTTAAAATGCCGGTAGTAAGTCGGAGAAACACGTGTAGGCTATATTTTAAGAGGGAAAAGAAAGGCTAAGTGCTACAATATTAGGGATTCGGATGGGAACCCTTTAATATAGAGAGTGTTCCGGAATTCCTATTACACACTTCTCGGGGTCGTAGAGAGGACCCAGCCGATAACATTTACATGCGGAACTCATGCCCGAAAACGCACCACTTCGATGCCGCGTCGATGACAAGGTCGAAACAGAACGTACGGTACCATTTCGATGCTACATAGGTGATAAGGTCGAATAACTTTCGCATAACTTTGTGTATCAGAACATCATTCGCAGGTACACTATGAGCATCGACGTTCAGAGTTGTCACATCGAGCAGCTCTTGTAGTGCATCCAGGTATCGGTACGAGTTTGATCGGAGGTGACCTCTTCATGGTACGGTACCGTAATCTTAAGTCTCGATAATACCGATACTGAGTGGGAACCTTAAGTCTAAATAATACCAGAACTCATTTTCTCTCGGCGTTATCGACAGTATATATTTAAAGGAAAAAGCAGACTCACTCAAGCCGCTGCACATGTTAAGTCAAAGCCCCTTGTAGCTCCGGAATGTAAACCATTCCTCATTCTTACATTCGACAAATTTGAAGCAGTGTGAACCAAGGATCATAAACTATAAGAGATTCGTCACTTTTGGTTATAGAATTTCCGAGAGAGAGCACCGCCTTAGGCTATGTACCGCTATACCAAGTCTGGCAACATAAAAAGTAAAAAGCCATATGAATGTAGCCTTTATTACACGTAATTGAACAGTATGTTCTGCGATGAGTTATTGATTATTGATGAAAATAACACAAACATAACTGCGCCTTTCGCTAGGCGTAGAAATGTACGTCCAGATAGGAAAATAGTAGCCTACTCTTTGATATATATCAATGTTGGCAATAGATTTGTCACGAAGGACACAGTTATGCCGTTTTAGAGCTTAATTCATCTTTAGGCTAATTAAAAATTATCTCCTACTCTACAGAATTGTTGGGATATTCGATGAATATAAAGAAAACTGTTCAAATGCAACACACTATATTGCCATAACCTCACTTTTTGCCTAGCATGCCGGCTGCAACCCACCCCACCCCGTAGTCGTAAACCACAAATTTTATTGCAATGCAAAGGAGAATGGGTAACAAAACAAACAAGAGATGAAATGCACACATTTATTCTCTATATATTTTTATTCGAGAGTAGTCCATATTGCCCACTAGTTTTACACATGGTCAACACCAGGAAGATGAAAATTGCCGTATTGTTCTTACTCAGTGGCGTACGCAGGATTTCCTTCTGGGGGGGGGGGTTCCATTAATATAATAGGGTAATTGTGTACATTACCGGTATTACATGGACAAATGACCTTGCTGTTCCGCCCCTTAAAACGACAGTCATCATCATAATTAAAATGATACTTTGATTAATATTCATAAAAAACAACAATTAAATAACTGCTCTCTTTGCATGAAAAATATTTTAGGTCTCATTTTTTCGACACAATAAAAAAAATTAAAAGAAATTCTAAAAAATATGGACAAAAGTAACTAAATATTGAGACTGAAACGATGCAGTGGTATAATCATGACCATAGTGACGTGGTTGCTTAAAATATTGATATTATGTGAGAGAAAAATAATGTTTTGCTCTCCGTGTTCCTACTGCAATTGCTATTGGCTCTCAAAATCTGCCTATCTTGATTATTTTATCTGTATCATTAATTGGAATAAATTGCAGAAACTCCTCTTTTACTGAATTATCTATAAGGAAACTGGCACACACAATTAAAGCAACCCGAAGCGATGTGAAAAGACTTACCGATCGCACACTTCAACAGCAAAACTGATCCCTGGATAGCTCCAACACTGCGAGTAGAATGCAGGGCATTTATTAAGTGAGGAACGTGACCACACCTAAGGTGTATGTGGGAGTTAAGACGCCTAACGAGCGATGCCGTAAAACAGGTGATAGATGGGACAATATATAGATTCAAGTAAAGGAATATCTCCAGGGGGGGGGGTTTCAACCCTGAACCCACCCCGTCGGTACGCCACTGTTCTTACTATCATTATAATTCTTACATCCCGGTGCTTGGCAATTTTTCCTCCCTTGCAGTGGCATGGTTGAGTCTCAATTCAATTCAAATAAATAATCAAAATACCAAACAAATCAAAACAACCAACCAAAAACACCACGAGGAAAATCAATCAAAACAGACTATTCCCGCTCCGCCAGTCGGTTTGGTGTGAGAGTTGGGTGAGTGCCAACTACGGAAACATAGTACTGAAATTAATTCTTCGTTCGTTGGCAGAACATCTATAGCGGAGCTTTATCGATACCCACGCGCTCCCTATGTTCTGTCATCCCCCTGGTGTGAACTGTGAAGTGATCTACACGAGCAAGACCATATTGTATTGAGTTCGTTATACATTTTTTTTACCATGACTTCCCTCACTAAAGATATGGTAAGAGAGAAATTAGTAGATGGAAGTCAGAAGTTATTAAAAAAATCAGTTATTGATCGAATGAGCGCCTGCTGGCCAAAATTTTAGGTAGGCTTATCTCTACATAGTATAACACAAAGTCCCCGATTCTTGGATGTAACGGGTAATCTCGAGAACCACTGGATAGATTTTGATGCGGTTTTCACCATTCTGTAAAGGATTTCTCGAGGAAGGTTTCTGTAGAAAATCATTCATTTATGACCAAAGGAAGCCGAGCAGTAAAGATTTCAGTGAATCAAGGCGAAGAAAACCCTGCCGTCCGTGCGCCTTTTAAGCTTACGCTGGCTAACCGTTAAAAATATCTATATACTACATTATTAGTGTAAGAATGTTCAGCATGAAACCTTCTACAGAAAAGTCCGGGACAGCATATCTCGGTCTTTAATATATTGCCCACTATAAGTGGTTTTACATTTTCATTCCTTACAATAATCTCCATTCAGTGGAAATTTAAATTACTTCGGAGCGAGTTTACGGGCTAGCGAGCGAGCCTATCACCGCAGCTACGGCCAGCATAAAAAAATTGAGTCGTGTCGAGTTAAAGCTTCAGAGAAGAGTATATGTGTTTGGAGGTTAGGGACAATTGACCTCGTAGTTCAGCCCCTTAAGACAACAATAACTAACTGTAATTGGAATTTTGCTGGTCACCTCGGCTTATCTGAATTGCGTCTGGGACCTGCCGTTCATGCGCCTTTCAAGCTTACGCTGGGTAAACCATTTAAGATACAGGGTGAAGCTAGTTATTATAAAAACAAAATAAAATGGAATTAGTTGAATATCTTTTATAATACAACCCCTTTTGGTCTGAACCATGTACCTGAAGAGGATATAACGCTTCATACAAAGTAAGTTGTGTTGAAAGGTGGGAGTAACAAGTAGGAGATGTGAAATAAGTTTTCAAATCGTTATCATCTACTCCAGACCAATATGCACAGCTTCAGTTGTTGGCCATATTCACACGGTGAAGTAGGGTGGTCGATTACATGAGGGAAGAGTTTTCACAAATGAATGGTGTATTATTATTGTTATTATTATTATTTATTTCCTCACGTGTGCACCATCAGTTAAATGCCTTTTTCATAGCATGTAAATAGTGTTTGTTGTCACTGTGGTTGTTGAACCCAACCCCTTCAATTATAAACAAACAATGAAATGAAAATTAAAATTAATATAGGAATTCAGAAACTTAAGGCAAGATACATACTGTACATTATTTTTCATCAGATTGTTTACAACCAATTTCACTCCTCAAATTTTTTCTTTCACCCTTATTATTATATTTATTATTAATATCATTCTTGTAGAGCCTCCGTGGCTTAGGCGACAGCATGCCGGCCTCTCACCACTGGGTCCGTGGTTCAAATCCCGGTCACTCCATGTGAGATCTGTGCTGGACAAAATGGAGGCAGACAGGTTTTTCTCCGGATACTCCGGTTTTCCCTGTCAAAATTTAATTCCAGCAACACTCTCCACTATCACTTCATTTCATCTGTCATTCATTTAATCATTGCCTCAGAGGAGTGCGACAGGCTTTGGCAACAGGCACAGTTCATATCCTCGCCGCTAGATGGGGGTTCATTCATTCCATCCCACACCCGGTCGGTCGACTGGAAGCAGGTTGTGGATTTTCATTCAATATCATTCTTGACTTTATTATTATTTTACGACGTTATGCCCTAGTAAGGTGCGTGATTGAACCTATTTCACAGATGAATTTAAATTAACTTTCTTCTCCTCCCAAAATCTCTTCATTCTCTCACTATGATTTTTCTTCCTTTCTGCTGTCCATGCAGTGGTGGCTCTCGTTCAGGGTTTTGTAAAAAATAATGTTTGTTCACCAACGATCCGAACCTAGGCCTGTCCCATGAAATTATTATTATTATTATTATTAGGGATGATATTGTTGTTATTTTCGTCATATAGGGAATCAAATTATGCATTGTATCCACAGTGTGAAGCCCATATAGATATATTTTGAAATGATCAACGACCTCTATAATGATACTTGCCACTCGCAGCTGAGAGTACGTAGTTTTTGTTTATTTCTTTTTGTATTCCTTTCGAAAACATTTTTATAATGAGTAGCCCCTAAAGTGAAACAAATTCAAATATTGGCATTATTATGGCAACTTCTATATGAGTAATATTTCATTGGCCCTGAGTATTGAACTAGGAGCTACAACATAATGGCTGCATGGGATAGTGCTCTCGTCACTGTGCAGTTGAACTTAACATTTTTCAGCCCACTCACTATTTGTGTCGGCGAGTGTACAATAAGTTCCGTCACTCATGCATTAAAAATTCTAACAAGAATAATTTACTGGAGAATGGAACAACAGACTGAAGCCAAATTGGGTGAAGACCTTTAGACGGAACTAGGAAAGCTGTGCTAAGTCATAGGCTGATCATAGAAGGTCATTTATGACATAATAAGCTTACACAGAACATCCAAAAGAAATTCTTAAAATATGTATATTACAAAAGATTTGGCTATTATCCCTCTTACGAATCGTACACATTTATATTACAGTCCTTCTATGTCAGAAAACTATCTCACAGATGAAATTGTCAGGGCCTGCTTTTCCTCTATAGAATAGTAAACAATAAAATTGATGGTGCTAAAATTCGAGAGAGAATAACGTTATATATCCCAGCCGTTAAACCTAGTAGATTACGAAACATTTCCTATATTCCGAGAGTTCACACAGACAGCCATAAAAATTACCAATTAACAGAATATTATCCCACTATAATAAAGTTCATCATCTTGACTTAGATATTTTCAGTATGTCAGAAAACCAGTTTGCAGCGTCCTGTGATAAACTGCAAGATGTCTTGTAATATATTGTACTGTATTCATCCCATTTCCTTCTCATACCTAACCCTTCTTTTCTTCTTATTTATCACGTGCATCTCTATCTATATCTTCTTTTTATGCATTTCTATTTATATATTGTTGTATATTATCCAATTCTAGTTGTGAGCTATGTAATTGGGACCAGGCGCAGATCTAGAGTTTGGCTTTGGGGGGGGTCACAGAATCGAAATTGTTAAGAAAAATGGTATCACTAACAACTCAATCACAAAATAACCAAACATACAAAATCAGACCAATCTTTTTGCAAGCTACATGGATAGAAATTTGATGCGTTTAGCGCACCAAAAATATTCGTACAAATTGCAATGGCGTGTTTTGCAACTTTTACATCGAGCTTCGAGAAAAGTTTCAAGTTACGTTACAGTTTCGGCAAGTCGAGTTGGTACCGACAAAGGGAGAAAGTCACAGCTTAAATTGCCAACCAAGCTTGCAGTTTGGACGTTGGCAAAATTTTTTGGTGCAAAAAAAGACCAAAATTCCTATCCATGCATTGCTGCACATTCATCGTGACATCACTCTAGACATCGATTCGGTAATCACAAGGTTTGCAAAACAAAATAGACGAGTTGATTTTGTTATATAAATAATCGTTTTTATATAACAGGTATGAAGTTGTAAATATGTACAGTTGTAACAGAACATGAAAAATCCACAGCCTGCTTCCAGTCTCCGACCGGGTCAGGAATGGAATGAATGAAGCCCCCATCTAGCGGCGAGGATATGAACTGTGCCGGCTGCCGAAGCCTGACGCACTCCTCTGGGGCAATGATTAAATGAATGACAGATGAAATGAAATGATAGTGGAGAGTGTTGCTGGAATGAAATTGTGACAGGGAAAACCGGAGTACCCGGAGAAAAACCTGTCTGCCTCCGTTTTGTCCAGCACAGATCTCACTTGGAGTGACCGGGATTTGAACCACGGACCCAGCGGTGAGAGGCCGGCGTGCTGCCGCCTAAGCCACGGAGGCTTCCGTAACAGAACATAATAATTGCAATAAAGATATTTTCAGTATTGAATAAAATGAAAAAAAAAAACTGTTTTCAGTTAACATTTGTTAAGTTTTATTTGCCTGGTTATTGTGTTTTCGTTTTTTGAGTTTGCAAAAAATTTGGTCTCCGTTTGGGGGGGGGGGGGCCTTGAATCCGCGCCTGATTGGGACTTCCTGTAATGTTCACAACACAAATAAATAAATAAATCTTTAGACTTTGAAAATTATTTTGATAAAGTTGGAGTAAATTGTTTGGCATTTTGAAAAGGATTGAAATAACGTACAGGGATGGGAGGTTTAGTTATGATATATACAGAAATCAGACTGCTGTTATAAGAGTAGAAGAGCATGAGAGTGAGAGTTGGGTATTTAGAAATGTGCGAGGCTGGACTGCTATTTATAGCCCATATTTTTCAATTTGTACGTTGAACAAGCAATGAAGGAAATTAAAGAGAAATTTGGAGTAGGAGTAAAGAATGAAGGTGAAGTAATATAACTTTGAGATTAACGGCATCATTGTCATGTTTCCAACAAAATGACAAATATGCTTTGTTTCCGCCCAATCAATATTTATGTTCTAATCATCATCATCATCTTGAACAGTTTCCAGCCACTGGCCGGGTCTGTTTGGAACACAAGCCTCTCCAACGTCTCCTGTCTTCCCACCATCTCTCAGCCTCCACCCTTGTCCAGTCTTCTCCTCTCTTCTTCACGATTTCTTCCACCCCTTCAGCCACCTGTCTCTCGGTCTCTTTCCTTCCCACTTCGTCTCGTGTACTCTCCTGGGTATCCTCTTCTCCTCCATTCGTTTTACATGTCCATACCATCTAAGTCTAGATTTCTCTATACCATCCTGTAATGGTTCCTCCTTCATTAATTCTCTGGTCCTCTCATTTCTTATTCTGTCCATCTTTGTAGCTCCAATACTGCTTCTCAAGAACCTCATCTCACTGGCCTGTATTTTGCTCTTCTCCCTTCCTTTCATAACCCAGGTCTCCGAGGCACACGTCAGGATAGGGACATAGTACGTCCGATATATGATCTTTTTGCTGTTCTGAGGGACATCCTTGCTCCATAACATGCTTCTCACACTCCTCCGAAATGCTTCTGCCTGCCTCCCCCGCTCATTTATTTCTCTATCGTTTCTTCCATTATCTTGTATCAGGCTTCTCAGATACTTGAAACTCTCCACTTTCTTCAGCTGTTCCCCACCAATTGTTATTCCCGTTGTGGTTCTTTCCTTCTTCCTTGTTGTGATCACCATCTAACTCTTATTTATGCTAAATTTCATCCCATATCCTTGTATTATTCCTTCCCACACGTCCAACTGTTCCTGTACCTCCTCCTCCTTGTTTCCCCAAATCATCATATCATCTGCAAACACCATTGCTTTCATCTTTCCTTCCCCAATTACTTGTGCCACTCGGGTCATTATGTCATCCATCACCACAATGAAAAGTAACGGTGACAGTGCACTTCCTTGTTTCAGGCCGTTTCTCTGTTCCAACCAGTCTGATCTCTCTCCTCCCACTTTCACACAGCTCACGCTTCCCTTGTACATCTCCTTTATCCTCTTTATAGTCCATTTCTCTACTCCTCTATCCTCCAGGGACTTCCATACTTTGTTTCTGCATACACTGTCATATGCTTTCTCAATGTCCAGGAAGGCCATCAGTAGATCTGTTCCATACTCATAGTGCTGTTCTTGTAACTGCCTTACAGCAAAAATCAAATCCACTGTGGACCTTCCTGCTCTGAAGCCATGTTGTTCTTCCCTAGAGGACTCAAATATAAAAGAACAAGAATGGGATGCAGCGTGAAGAAATCAGACACTCCTATTGACACTGATTTGGCGAGTGAGAGGCTAAAGGAAGTAGAAGAATTCTGCTACTTAGGAAGTAAAATAAGCAGTGATGGATGGAGCAATCAGGATATAAAAAGTAGGCTAGTTCTGACAAGGAAAGGGTTTTTACTGAAAAAAATAATAATAAAATAACATTGAAAACAAATATAGATTTAGATATTAGAAAGCCATTTTTGAAAGGCTTTGTGTACAACGTGCCATTCTTGAATTCTTTGTGTAGCAGAAAAGAGGACAATAGGGGAATTTTGAAATGTGGTGTTACATGAGAATGATGAAGATTGGTGGGGAAGTGAGGGAGGAGATATATTTCTGATGAGTGCTAATGAAAGGAAGAGATAGGTTGGTATGGCACATATTAAAGCATTCAGGAAAAGCGAACTCAGTTATAGAAGGAAGCTTGGAGGACAAGAACGGTAGGGGCAGGACACAGTTAGAATATGCAATTCAGATTCCTCGAATGTTGGGTGTGGAAGCTATGTAAAGATGAAATAATTATTAGCTCAGGACAGGGGCATAGAGCGCTGCATCACTCCAGTCCAAGATCTCAAGACTCAAATACACATATTACAATGAACATGATAAATTTAATTTCATCATATTTGGACGAAAACCGATAGAGAAAATTCTCACCTCATCCACGAGACAATAGAGTTAGGATCCTTAGGAATAATAAGGGATAGAAATATATAGGCTACATCATATTTTGACTAAGATTTCATATTTTAGAGCTTTTCGTATTTACTTATTTTTGTATTATTTTTATTAATATCTGAAAAAATCCCTATTTCCGTAGCCATAACCTAATAAATAAAGCCTGTTTGTGTAGTAATAGCAGAAATTGAAAATTGTAAGTATCAGAATTTTTAAACCTGGTGATAGTTTGAAATCACACACCCAAACCACCTCTATAACAATTGTTATTTTATTTACTTCAGTTGAAGCCTCCGTGGCTTAGGCGGCAGCACGCCGGCCTCTCACCGCTGGGTCCGTGGTTCAAATCCCGGTCACTCCATGTGAGATCTGTGCTGGACAAAACGGAGGCAGACAGGTTTTTCTCTCCGGGTACTCTGGGTTTTCCCTGTCAAAAATTTCATTCCAGCAACACTCTCCACTATCATTTCATTTGTCATTCATTTAATCATTGCCCCAGAGGAGTGCGTCAGGCCCTCGGCAGCCGGCACAGTCCATATCCACGCCGCTAGATGGGGGCTTCATTCATTCCATTCCCTGACCTGGGCGGTCGACTGGAAGCAGGCTGTGGATTTTCATTTCATTTAAAGTGTATTACAGTTTCCTCTGAATAATAATAATAAACAAGAATGAGGTCCACAGCGATCGTATAGGCTTACCTTAAAAACAGCGCTGTGCAACTTAGACTAACAATAATAGACCTAAAAGTGTTGCAACATACTTTTTTTTATGGGTATATTGTCTGTTTCTGCAAACTATTGATGACATAATTCTTTATCGTGCATTCTACCTGTTATTTACTCCTGATGGCTTTTTTTGGGGGGGGGGGGGGGGGGGGCAGATTTATTCAATTTACTAAAATCATTTCTGGTAAATAAACTATTTAAAAAAACACCAAGACATAGTAGGCTACGGTATTAATGTAAAGAACATTTTGAACTCAAACGTGTGAATTTGCCATAATAGCAGTATTCTGATAACTGAAAATCTGAGCGACAGAGACAAACGTATATACATGATACAGCTGTGAGCTACTTCAAAACAGAAAGCAACAAAGGGCGGAATTCAGGCAGTCATGAATAGACTGAAGAGTTTTGCCTAAGCTAAAAATGAACCCTAAAGAACTTCCTGTAACAATTGCAATTGAGACACGTGTTCCTTCAACTTTTTCATACCACGCCGCCGAGAGACATGGCAGATTAGAATGCTGCCGATGCCGACAACAATGATGCCGCCTTGCTTCAATTGCTTTTGCAACGACAGCAGCTTTTACTTCTTCTTTGTACCCGCTTCAGGTTAACATCTCAGTATTAGCGTTTCTGCCCCCCCCTGTCTTACCAACATTCCTCAACTTCTTTAGGCACGCCCCACAGGCTCAGCGCCCTGGCACTTGACCCCTTTTCCCCCCTCACCTCTAGTTGCGGCCCTGCTTAAAACTGTAGGTGGTGTTGGGGTAGCGCGGCTGTTTCTCACCCGGAGGCTCTGGTTCTATTCCCGGCTCCATCTGGGATTTTAGAAACTGACGTGAGGGATTGGAAGGGGTTCACTCAGCCTCGTGAGGGCAATTGAGTAGCTGCCTGATCAAGAGGCAGCGGCCCGGTGACGAAAACCAAGATTAACGGCTGAGGGATCAGACACGCAGACCCCGTTGCCCCCATAATCTGCAAGCCAAATGGCTGAGCAGCGGTCGCTTGGTAGGCTTAGGCCCTTCAGGGCTGTAGTGCCCACGGGTTATTTTTTATTTTTATTTTCTTTAACTGTAGGTTTTATGACTTATGGTCACAAGATCTGCAATCACTTTAAACACCATGTTTGCATCCTCGCTTTTTTTTTTAGTAATTTTGAAGCAAAATCACATAGTTTATACTACAATACTGTAGTTCCAAGATTACACTAACAGTTCACTCTTGCATTGATTTAACTTATAATCAGAAAAATATATGAA